>VYXD01004957.1:317512-383699 GCA_013397195.1 Hylia prasina
ATCCTCCTCATTCAGCAATCTTCATTTTCTGAAAGTGGCATAAACTAAGAGTCAAATGTAGCTAATTTGATTTTCTTCATTTAAGAATTTTGTTTATGTATAGAAATTAAAGTTTTAATTATTTAAAGGCAAAAGCGTCCATTTTATATTTTAGTATTAATTTCTAGAAGGTAAAACAAAATAGGTTATAGATTTTCTAATGCACTTTTTGTAATATTTTCAACACAACAATTCAGATCACTCACTTTACAAAATTATGTCAGAAAAAAAACTTGCACAAATAACAACTTTTATTGGAATCTTCCATCATTCAAACCAGACTTTTTAGTTTTCCTAGAATTTGTTTTTGTACAAATCTTTATTTGGATACTTTGCATAGATATGTTCCTAAGAAATAGAATGTGTTTTTTTTTCATTTCAAATGACACACAATCACTGTACTAAAAAAGTTAAAAATAATTTGTTGCACACAGACCATGTTTTGAAACATAGGCAATGTAGTTTTATGTAGTTTTATGTCTGCTAGAGACATTTTTTATCTTTAAACGTAATGTTGCTAATACATATATTTGTGGGAAATACATGTGTGTGCTCAGCTTCACATATATATCCAGTTACATCTTCGTGGTGTAGGAAAATACCCCAGATCAGTCTTTTTCCCCTGTCATTGCAATATATATGTAAAAGCATGAGCCTGTGTTACACTCTCAGTGCCACAGCCCAAGTACTGGCTTGTTCCACCCCAGCTACTGACAGTCTTATAGATTTGGGGCCAAAATATCCTTCATAGGCTCACTAAGTGATGCTTGGGATGTAAAACCACCATGTAATAGTTAGTAAGAAACTAATTATGTGGCAGATTAACTAGAATATCCCAGCCTTTGTGTTGCATAATGTGCTTGATAAATTGACTGCAAATTGTTCTGCAGAGCAGAAACCCAAAACAAAATAGAAACCACACATCCTCATAATCCAGACCTCCAACTTGCAAGAAAACTCCAAACAATATAAAGTATTTCAGTGCAATTTGCTATATGGAAGCTGGACAGCCAGGAGAGCTTTCCCCCTCCATTTCTTCCTTTGCCATTCTGTTTTGCTTCAGGATGGAGTTACTGCTTGTTGTCAAATAACGCCTTCCTCCATTATTTCTCATCAAGAGCAATGGAAAGGGTGTCAGTATTGTGTCTTCTCACACCCTAAAGGATGTACCAACACAGCCTGCTGAAAAGCCATTACATTTGAAGGAGCATTTAATTTGTGCTTTAGTCTTCTTGCAGGCCGTAAACACAGGTGTGGGGATTTTTTAAGGGCTCATTTTTAAAGGGGCTTCAGGGTTCACAGCACTGCAGTCAGAGAACAGTTTGCACACTGTGACTACTGGAAGTGACTGCCTCGCTGACTTGGCCTGAGTCCTGTTCTGAAGCTGACTGGAATAGATTTACTTGTTTGGGCCCGTAATTGACTTGCCACAAAACAGTTTTTATCAATCAATACGCTTTAATTGTTACTTTTGCAGCTGTTTCCTGAAGCAAAGAGGGGGAAAAGCATTCTATAAGTGGAGTGACAGGATTTTAAAAAAATGATCAGACATTGCCAGCAAGCTGGGTGGGCAAATGCAGAACTTGAAAATTACTGCTTAATCCTTTCTAAAAAATATCTATCTGGGTAGATTCAGAATGATGCTGCCACTCTTAAACTGAACTTGTGACAAAGATTTTAAATCATATCTCATACACAAAAACAGCTTGGAAAGCATTTTAACTCCCCTTTTGCTAACCCCCCCCATATCTGTAAACCTAATGCTACAGCAGAATTCCCAAGTAGCAATTGCAGGCTGGTCTTAGGAGCAGCAGACAGTGTGATGGGGGAGGACTTGCTCTCAAGGGCTCTCCAGGTTTCAGATGCTCCAAAATTTCTAATTTTTCAAAATCTTCTACTGGAGCAGACTGCACTATGGTTTTAATAACTTCTTTTGATAAGATACTGTATTGCAGTGATAAAATGCCTCCATTAAATCTCTCATCTTTTATAAAAAATGACTGAAATGTAATTCAATATTATAATGGGAAGGTGCTTAGTTGGAAGTGGATTTGGGATGTTCATTAGAGTCAGTGGCTTGGAAGGAAGCATTTAGATCCATTCCATCAGTTTCCATTTCTGCTAATGTCAGAGAAAACCAGTCTAAATAGCTGTCTAGGAAGATTTTCCCCCTACATTGCTGTGCTTTAAATTAGGTGATTATGAAGTTTTCAATGCAGCTAAGTGCAATGTATATTAAACTGAAGTATATCTTATTATTTCTGAGGCTGTGCTTGAGCTTTTGATTTCAGGTTGATGAATTATTTTAACAGTATTCTGCATATTAACTCACTTCCTGCAATGGATGCAAATGATTGAGAGATGGGACACAGCTGGTTAACTTGCCTACTGCAAGTTAACTGATACTGCAGCGTTGCAAAGCAGAACAAGTAGATGTGAAAACAGTTCAACTTTTGCCAGCCCAGTATCTCTGCAAATATCTCCACATATTTCTCACATAGGAGTTCTCGGTCAGATCCATCTGCTGATAGCTGGTGGCCAGCCCCAAAACATTTATAGGCTATTAGGGTCCTCAGAAGCTTGAGACCAACAACTACCTTGAATTGTTCAGTTCTCCTTAACAGCAGGCACTATTTCCATTTAAATTTCTATTAAGCTTCAATTTCTATGGTTATTTTAGATTTCAGGGTAATTTTCCCTTCCTGCAATGTTGGTTTTGCAGACTCCATCCATGTCTTGTTCTGCCACAATAGATGCCTGCTGCTACTAAGCTAACTAGTTTGAAGCTGGCTTAGGTTTCTTTCTACCACAGGGCACTCCCTGGCTGTCACATTCATACTGACTGCAATATATATGTTCTGATAGCTATAGACAAGCTGGCACCATGCTATTCTTATGAGTACCAGCTATACCCACTGCTAGTTAAATCAGACAAAATTTCTCTTCCATTTGCCTACAGAAAGATTCATTTGTGCTCTCCTTTCACATTTCCCCTGGGAGTGTGCTGTTGGATCTCTTTATCTTCCCTTAAAATTTCTCTTTATTTGCTTTTACAGACACTTAACTTTTTTCCCCCCTGTAACACTTAGGAGGAGAAAGGTAAAGCTTATGCAAAAGCTCATTCAAGGATGTTGATTTTGAAATCATCTACTTCTTGAGGGGATACCCTAGGCAAATTCCAGGAAAGTTAACCTGTCAAACCTCATTAGCTCTGCTTTTTCAACCCCTGAAACATCCTCCTCTAGTCTCTTCAACATTTATTAACATAATTCTCTTCATAATTCTTTTCCTAAATAAAATATGTAGGGCTTGATCTCACACTGAAGCAAAGTAAGTAGCATGCTCCAGCTGAAAATGCAGCCCCTTACACTGCCAAATAAGAGATTAGTTGGCAAAGATTTCTATATGAAATATCAACATTGCAAAAATTTCTACATGCAATATCAACACAGAGGAGACATAAACTAGCTTTGTACATATATATAATCTGTTTGCTCTTTATGCTGGAAAAAAAGTTACAGTAAATTAAGACCCCCAAAACTAGAGAATATCAAAATGTTCAGCCTGGGCTGTATAAACTTTGACACAGCATTGCTGAAGACATTGTTATTGTACAGGCTAATTTTCAGAAACAGAACTGTGTAAATGTTTCCTATTTCCACATTCTCAGCTACTCTGCATCTTTGTAACCAACATCATAGAGCACTATTTTTTACCTACTTTTCGTAAGGTATCTTGCAAATAAATATTCACAGATAATGAAAATAAAAAACAAGGAATTTGTCTATGCAAGTAAAGAATGTTACGAAACCTCATGAATGTTTTCATTCCCAAGATGAACAAAAAATTTTTGACTGATGCTCATGGTCTCTCCTTGTAAAGTGAGCCTCAGACATCCTTTATTCTTCACTAAGGTCTACTGAACAATGAGTTAATTTTATAGAATTTATCTTTATTTAGCTGATCTGTTGTAAAGGCTAAAGCATACGTTTTATACATATTGAACTTCTGGTTAATTATTTTTTTACATGCATTAGCACTAGTTAAATTAATCCACACTAAGTGACAGCGATGTTAACACTGTCCTGATTTAGTGGCAGTTGTTATCATTCAGTATGTCTAGGTAGTGTTCCTAGGAGAAATCCTAGGACAACATATGCTTGAAACAGCAATGGGCAGTTAAATACATTGAACTACAATTATATTTTATATATGTGTGGAGAACTTTTCATCAAAACACTGCATTATGATTGAATACTGAATCATGTTCCTGCCAACAAGTGATGCATCAAATCAGTATGATTACAGTCAGGATTGAATCAGGAAATGAACTGTCAGAATCAATTGATGGTTATCCTGCTTTTGGAAATTTGTAGTTGCGTCAGTCAGACATGGACTTGAAAGTGTGGGCCAATAAATGTGAATGAGCTTCAGATGATAAAAGAATCGCAGATCTGAAACTAAACACAATCTCAGAAATATTGTATGATTTACTTTAATGTAAGCTGATTTTAAACGCATTTTTAGTTTATTAAATCCATCATGTAAATCACCAGCATAAAAATGGGAAAAGAAACAGCAGAAAATTAATAAATCTTGCTTCTCAAGTCATTGTAAATGGAGAGGGGTTCCATGCTTCTTCCCAATGAAAGGCCTAATGATCCCAAATCCTGTTAAGGTCTAAATACTGAGGTATTTGCCAGACGTCTGTGTAAAGCCTAATTCTAATAAGAATTAGGATACTGCCAGGAAATGTTAGAAAGCCTCAATGACTCAAGGTGTTATAGATTTTTCACACAAGCAGGGAAATTAAACACCAACCATAGGGGGACCTCCTCTCTACTCCTTTGTTACAGCAGAGCAGAAATACAAAGATGAGAAAGAACTTCCAGTGTGTCCTTGCAGCAGCAATCTCTGTCTTTGTTTCAGTCAAAGTGGTACCTTTCTAAAGTGCAGAAAATCTCAAGCAGACCCTTCCAAGACCCTAGAAAGGGCTGCCTCTGGGATGTGCCTAGCTGGCATCCTGCTTCCTTCACCAGGCAGCCAGCACAGGCCCTGCTGTGCTGGTTCCTGTGTCAGTCCTACCCCTCTTCTCCCTGCCACATTCCAATGCATGACAGCTTGTCCCCCTCATAAATGCTCTAGTGCAAGTGCAAGTGGGACTCTGCTCTTATAAATAAACAAAATTTAAAAACTGAGAAAAAGAAAGTAAAGCAGATACTGTCCTTCAAGCTGGGTATCTCCTTTCTTTGGGAGTATGACTGGTAGGGGAGACACTGCTCCATCCCCTTCCATCCAGAAGCTCAGGGAAGCCCTCACTTGCCCTTCTCTCTCTTCCACGAATTTAGTTCTCCCACTCATCCTATCAGCCCTGTATTGTTAACTGGTTCCTGTAAAAGTGACTTGCCTTCAGCAGAGGGATTTGGTTAAGTCCCCATGGTTGGAGGTTTTCAAGATGCAGTTGGTCAGGGTGCTACATAATCTCCTCTGTGCTCCCTTACCTCTGAAAGGTTGGACTGGATGAACTTTGAAGGTGCCTTCCAACCAGGGCTGTTCCGTAATTCTGTGACCTTTTCAGGACTTAACTGAGCCAGGAGAGATATGACTCTGTAAAGGAATGACAAGGCATTCATGTATAAAAGGGAGTATTGAATCCTAATTTGTGCCAAAATAACTGAATCATCTGTCCAATCTACATCTGCCTTGCATAAATGGCATGGAGCAAGGAATGGAAGCTCTCTCCTCTCCCCCAGATGTGACCCGTCAACTAGTGGGCTACATCACTGACTCCATCAGTCCATTTTCCTTCTCTCTATTTTGTCTCAAGCAGGTGTGTTCCCCCTGTCGCATAGCACAGAGACCTGTGGGTGTGGCGCTCATTTCAGAGCCATGAGATGTGGAGCTGAAAGGTTTTAGGGAGCAGAAGGAGCTTATTTCATCACTAGTCATTGAGCTGTCCTGCAAGAAAGAGGCTGCTACTGCATGGCTTGACAGAAACTCTTGTTGCTTCTTCACCTTGGCTGCTGGAAATTGTTCAAGAGAAGGCCAGAAGAAAAGGGACTTGATCAAGCACAGAGCTTGATGGCACAGCTGAATGTCTTAAGTAGGGAAGCCACCTGGTGAAGGAAGGCATGTTGTCAGAACCTGGTCCCAGCAGGGATAACATTTTTGGCAACCCAAGATCTGCTGTGCAGCCACAAGCTTGATGAGGAGACAGCTCCAGGGACTAGGAGAATGATGGAGCCTGCTGTGGTCTTGCAGACATGGAAGCTGCCTTGTATCACTGACCACCTGGATGGTTTTTGGATGTAATGGTCTTATGTTGATCTGAGTACCTTCAAAAAAACAGTGATTTGTGAATCACCAAAGCAGCAAAGTGCAAGCATGGTCCCAAGGGGAAAAAAGTCATTACCTTTTGCACCAGACTAGGATTGAAATGATCTCATGGTGTAACTATAATTCCTCTGCATGCCAGACCTTCATCCCATATATCTGTAGAGCACAGTCATCCACTCCCATTGGTGCTGGGACATTGTGTCTCCCAGAAGGCAAAGTTGAATGGCAGGAAGGACTCTCATGCCCTAGCAGTTAGAACATCTGGCTGGAAACAGGAAGTCCTGGAATTTGTTAGCTTTTCCTTTGTGTATATGTTTTATGTTAGACACCTGTTGGATAAAAAAGAAATGATTGAAGATTGTGTTGGAAGAGAGAGGTATTTACCAAGCAGCATGGCATTGCTGAAAATATATCAGTGAAAGAGGAAGGTAGTAGAGGTAGCAGGTAACAGCTAATTTGAACTTTTCAGTACTAGCATCATGAATCTGCCACTTTTGGCTGTGTTAAGCATTGTTACACAGTTTAACTCCCATAGACCTTAGAGTATCAGCAAAAATCAGCAAAACTAATGTGTGGATCTCAAAGACTCTCTGTTGGGACCAATATAACAGCTGTCAGGAAAGGGATTCAGGACTAACGTGCTTGAAGAGATTTGCCTCTCCCACTGCTTACTTATAAATCATGGGAAAATCCAATCTGAAAATTAAATATTGGTGGAAATATTTACAGTTAGAGTTTCCTAGATTTGAGTCATGACTGAGATGTTTGTGTAGGGTGAAACATCTGTAAATGGACATTTCAAATAACAAAAAGAACATTGCAATAGGATTCACCTGATCATCACAGAAGATAGATCCCAGTCTTAAGTGTATCAGGAGTGTAGGGCCTTTTTTGCACTTTTTCCTGCATCCTCATAGGATAGAATGTTTATATGAGCCAAGCTAGTTAGACTAATCTATTTTTTTTTCTCAAAAGCAGCATCTTAATATTTTGTTCCCAAATCTTGATTTGGATGACCTGTTGAATAATCTGATACTCAAGCTTACTATTTAGAAGCTCACTTGCTGCTATGATGAAAAAATATGTGTTAGGCTAAATTCTTCAACTCTCCAGTACTATGACATGTTTACATATAACTGGTGAAATGGGACCAATTTCTCATGAAAATTATCAGTGAACTTATAGGAGGAAAAATTATGACCAAAGCAGAAAGATGATAAGCATTTGCAAATCATGCCAAGGACACCAATTTTGCAAAGAGCTCTACGGACTGCAAGCAGACTTGCTGACTCCAGTTGAACTCCTAACAGTGTTCCAAGGTAACCACGTGCCCAAGGCATTGCTGGACATAAGTGTTGATCAATAAATCATCATTCAACACAACTGCCATTACATGAGAAGCCTGAAGGAAAAGCACAAGTCAAAAAGGAGAAAATTTAGAAGAGAAATGCTTATTTCTTTCAGTGCTAAATTGTTCAGAAGTAATTGAAAGGTGCAGGTGTTCTATTTACATTAACAAGTAGAAGCATCCACCTTAACTGAGCATGTAAAAAGTTGTCTCAGTTGTTCAAAACTAACAATGTTGAACTCTCTACCAAAACCCCTCAAATACATGATTACTTGGTCTTATAAAAGGTGTGTGTACATATATATATATGTATACACACATATATATATGAAAGAGTTGGAATTTTATTGATTTGGATTTGACCACTGAGTGTGGCAAGCCAACCACCCTCCTCTAATCCACAACATGAAGACAAGAGTAAACACTGTTTTCATCAACAAGTGACTGGGGACTTATTGCTTTAAAGCATGACCAAATTACAAGATTAGCCAAATGTCCATAAACATATCCATAAATATTCATGTCTGCACTTAGCTTGAAATAGATGAAAGAAAACTGGAATTAGCTCAGAGTGAAAAAGAGATGGGAAGTTAAATCATGTTACCTGGTTGGGCTACATAGCAGATTCTGTATCACCAGAAAGGTGAGTGATGTGCACAAGTAACCAAGGCATGGGACTCCCAGATTGCTTGGTGTTGCTTGGGGTACCACCACGATTTATGAGACATCCTCTGCTCATTTCATGTGCTAGCCTGACTCATGTAAACTAAGAAATCTGGACTTGGATGTATCCCTGTGAAGAGAGGCTTGAACCTGGCTTACACTGATCACGGAAGATCATTTAACCATAAGTATACTGGAATAGACAGAGATAAGGAAGGGAAATGGGGCAGAGAAGAAGGAGATGCTGCAATATTAGTTCTGCCACTTCTTTGCTGGGAAAGAAAGGACTACACCATCCCCATTGCTTGGATGCCTGAGAGCCTAATTCCAGGAGAAAGCTCTTGGTTATGAGCACTAACTGGAGATAAACATCAAGAATCCTGTGAGGAATAGGACTTAATCTTCCTACCAGACAGCCCTCCTACCAGAATTTTCTCCCTCAGCAGCTCTAGCTTCTTGTGTGGCATGCTGGTTTCTGCAAATCCCATTCCCAGACTCTTTAGTTTGACTGTGATTTCTGCAAAGAACCTGCTTCTGCCTAGTTCACAGCTGAGAGGTTCACTAAGCAAAGCTGCCTGGAAGCTAAATGCTGCAGCACTCAGCATCCAAGGGCCCTTGTGAATCAAGCCACAATGTACTGTTTTCAAATAGAAAATCCAAAGATACATTCCTTTGTACACATTGAATGTTGATCTGATTTCTGAAATTGAAAATGCACAACCTGTTCCTTTCAGAAGAAATACCTGCTCATGAAATACTACTTTTTTTCTGAATAAATGAACTGATCCCGTCTCTTCAACACCAAGTTTGTGGGAGGAAGGGGATTGTTTTTTTAATTTCTGTGTCTCATTGATCTACTTGTTTATGAAGTAGATAATAAATTTCAAATGAAAATATCTAGTAAAAAAAGAAGAACAAGGTACTTACTTACAATCCTAACATTAAAACCTCTCCTCTCCCTCTCCTCTCCCTCTCCTCTCCCTCTCCTCTCCTCTCCTCTGCTTCCAGTTGGTTTCTGGAAAGAAAATTNGTGTCTGCTTCCAGTTGGTTTCTGGAAAGAAAATTTTTCGATTCAAACTTTTTTAACAGCAATTGCTTAACCAAGCCCAGTTCCAAGTGATTAACAGCCCTCATAATGTAGCAACAAAGCCTGTATGTTTAGAAAAAGATTATATATTTACCCACTGAGAATAAACACTGAAATATTTATGGCAAGACATAAAATCATAAGTAGCTATTGCTTGTAAATCAAAATTTAACCCCCTAGCAAAAGTAATTGCTTTCCCACTATATTTCAATTGATAAAAATAATTAATAGAAGTATTAAATATTATGGCAACACAATAGGAATTATATCTGGATTAGTTTTTAGCCAATACTCAAAATAAAAAATAGGAAAGTTCCAAATGTACTTTACATATTATAAAATATGTTTTTTTCTTAATATAAAAAGAAACAGAATGTTTTTTCTTCATTAACATTTCAATTCAATAAGGCCAACCATACCATGAAACCCTATGATCTACTGGATTATTTGTGGAACCAAGTTTATTCTTCCTGTCTTTGTCACAAATAGTATTTTTGAATGAGAATTTCCCAGCCATTTTTAGCTGTAGGAGAGAAGTTCAACTTTTTCTTTCACTGAGGTCAAATTTAGAAACCTCTTATTTCATAACAAATTAACATTTGTTAAAGGCCTAGAAGAGAGATCCTCACTGCCTGACAGCGCAGTAAGGACATGTCCTTTCTTTACAAAAGGCAGGCAATTATGTTTACCTTAGGAAAAAACTGTATCCAGGTTGTCCTCAGCCTTGGGTGCAAAGGTAAATGGGTACTATTAGCTCAACTTTATGGATTTGAAATGTAAAGCTCTTGACAAAATAAAGACCAGATTCTTTGGTTACACTGAATAAACCTTGTTACATGAATAGATACATTCTTTTTAGTGGGATTTAATGGTGAATCATTACTCATTTTGAATAAAGGGGTAATGAGTACAGCAACCATCTGTCACAATTTCACTTCCCACAGCAGGGATTAGGCATAAAATTGTGCTAACAATTTTGATAATTTCACCTCATGTAATTTTCAACTCTGGGCATACCACACAATTTTCCAGAAAGTGGCCTAGTCGTCAAAAAGTTGCTGTACCTTTTCTTATAGAAATTTTAAATATCATGCATTAAATAATAATTACTTTGTTATTTGATATAAGGCACACAATACTCTGTGTCTTTTCCCTTCCTAGCAAATCTGTTTTCATGCAGAATGGGCTGGAAGACTGATCACTATGACCTTCAGTGTCTGTGACATGGGATCAAATCCATTGAATCCATTCTGAAAACACACAGGATTTTAGAAAAGTTGTCATATTTTGATTATAATTCTGTTTTACATAGTTATAGTCTCTTTTCTTGGCTTTTGAACTACAACTCGTTGCAGACTAAACTAAAAAATATTAATAGAGAGCAGATACTACACCTCTGGTAAGTATCTTCAGCCTCCTATGGTGGAGAAGCGGCAGGGACTAGAATAATGATCTAGACTAAAGTTAAAGTTTTGCCAGCTTCATGACATCAAAGGTTGTGAATCTGAGCTTGAAATTAAAAAAAAAAAAAGGTAAAAAAATTAATATAATTGCTTCCAAACCAGAAAGACATAAGAAAACCCAGAGAATTATCTTGGGCAATTTCTTGGTATTACTTTACCTTCTTTCCCTTCCCCTCTTCTCTTCATGAGACAGTCCTGTTTGCTTTTGAGATTTGCTTGTGCCTAACAGATCTGTTCTAACAAAGCTCTGTTCTCCACCTCCACAGCTCATCCCAAGGCAGAGTAGTCTGTAGGGGCTGTATCTGGAAAATGCACAGCTCAGGACTCCAATGAACCTTGGGAAGCTACTCCTCCCCTTCTTTTCATTGAGTGAGAGCACTTCTAGGTGCCAAACAGAAGAAAGGCAGAACTGCCCTGCCTGCTTCCTAAGCAGTCTAGATAGTTGCTTCTACCCAGAAAACAGGCATCTGGAAAACGACGTTTTTTTCCTCAAACAAGCCTAGTACTCGTTAAAAGAACAGCATTTCTTCCATGGTAGACGCTGACTTCAGAAAGAGGCAAAGTCTCAAGAAGAATCCCAAGCTTGTTAAAGCAGAAGTGGGTAACATACCTTAGGTGCAGATGTAGATGAGCTTCTAGTTTCTGAAGCTTCTGAAATTCTCAGTTTTAGAGAATTTGGATTTAGATTGTTCCTTTTTAGAAACAGAACTTCTGTGAGATCTGGATTCAGGTTCAAAGCTGAGTGTTGAAATGCCAAAAGCTAAAGAGAGTCTAGGGCTTGGGGTTTGATATCCTAGACCAGAAGGGTTCTCCTGGTCAGCAGCCATGTGAAAGATGGTCTGTCCCATATTATCAAATGAGAAACCTCTCATGCTAGTGAGTAATGTAATGAGCTTACAATCAGGGGAGCTTTTGTAACATCAGTGACCAGTATGGGAAAGAAAAAGGAAAATATGTAAAATTGCCACCTGATCCTACCAGAGATCAAAGAATTCCAGCAAACAGTGGGTACTGTTGTGTTTTTGCACTTGTTAACTGATTGCACAAGAGGAAAGACAAAGGAGAAAAGCTTAGTCTAGGCATCTGCTTCTCTGTGAACTGTGACAAAGACATGAAGAGGCATTTACTTGTTATCATCAGCCCAGGGAGAGCCGTTCTGAGAATGGAAATGCTAATCATCAATCTCCCTGTGCATGCAATGTCTCTGTTTAATAGCTGATAGAGCGTCTCCAAAGGGGCTTTTTTTTGCTCTTTGTTTAAAATGACATATAATGGACCTGGACTTATCAGTGTCTCTAAATGCATTTTCTGTGCTTTATCCTTACTAAGGGATTTAGTCCGTTCTAATGAATATGTGCAGAATTGATTTTGAGCTTGGTATAATTTAATCCATCAATTTAACATTAAATTAATATGCGAAGGGGGTCTCTTTGTGGATGAAAAACAGAAGGGGAACATTCTTATTAATTTAAAATGGACTTGAGAAATGGAAAGAGGCTGCTGCTATTAGTATCTGCCACTGGGCTTAACCACTGGTTGGTGAGTTACCTTGTGTGAATACTGCAGCTGCTAAAGCCACGGCAGCCAAGAGATCCCTGGCACACACAGAGCCTGGAGCTCGGGAGGCTGTTGTCACCTCTCTGGGAATCAAGCTGCTGAGAGATGTCTTGCCAGGAGCTCTGGTGGTTGAAGGCTCCTACCACCCTCCCACCCAAAATGGTTTACTGGAGACCACCACTCCCCAGACACTTTTTCACATGGAAGAGGAGTCCAAACAAAAGCCATGTCCCAAGTGCTGTTTAATGTTTGTCTCTGTGATCAGATTTCACAGCTGACTCCTCATTCTTGCATTTGACAAATTCTGAATAGGAAAAAGATATCTGGAACAGGACGTTATGCAGCATCATCAACCAGCACAATTTTAAACAATGCTTTTAATTCACCTATGGTGATCTAAGAGAACTCACAAAGATGGCATATAGCAACAACTAAAATATAAAAACTAATGATGCAATTTTTAGAAAGAAGATGCAAGAAGGTCACTGGGAGCTGGAGCAAATTTGTTCAGAGCAACATACTTTTAAAAAATTTTTATTGAAGGAACATTTTAATTACTCCTTTATTTTCCTTTGGATAAGGTCAGACTTACATGCCTGTTAACTGATCTATCTGGATTCCTATTTTTAAGCAGCAGTAAAATACTAGAAAGGCTGAAGGACTGGGAGGAAGCTGCCTTTCAGCTACTGCTGGGAATAACCCAGGAGGTTCCTTAATTTTGCCTTCAGCAACACTTGGGAGCCATGTGGTCAAGACTTGCTGAACCTGTGGGTAGTTTTCAAAGTTGTTGTTAGAATCCTTTGGGATTATGGACAGAGAATAAAATTCTTGGCCATCATTATATGAGATGACTATATAATGTGCCTCTTGCTTTTAAGAGCACAGGTTCCCAAGAGCAGGAAGGTGGCAACAAAAGCATGCTGGAGCTGACCCAGGAGACCCAGAAATAGTCCAGAGAAGTGTAACAAGCCAAATCAGTGGTTTAGAATGGCTTCCATGTGAAAGGAGATGAAAATAAACTAGGCTTGCTAGGCTTAGGTAACAGAAGATATAACAAAAAATAACAGGGAAAAATTACTGATTTATCACATCTAAGTAAGCCATTGACAACCAAACTAAGTTATCAATAAGAATTTAAAATAAATGAAAGGGTTTTTTTTCATAACACATAATTACATTTTAGAATGCATTGATGTAGGGGATTGTAGGAGATAAAACAAATTCAGAAACACACTAGAAAGAGTAGTGAGCTGATTTGTGAATATGAATATTTTAACCAGAGGTTTGGCTGCTCAGGTACAAATGATACCACAGAAAAATTTAGGTTATTGTTACGCTTTGTACAAGGCATCTTTTCTTTTATCAAATCATCAGGGCTTTTTTCCTTATGTGGCATCTGCTGATTTGCAGCAGAAATATGAACACCTGATAAGGAAGGAATGCAGATTCCAGGGTGGGAATGCACTGAAAATTAACATGATTCCTGGACTGAAGGACTGAATGGTCTTTACCTCTCTCTGAATAATATAGGGATGATTTATCTTGCAGTGTTATCACTCTAACACATTAAACTGCAGAAAAACTGATCTATATCACATGCAGATCAGGAGGATGCTTTCTTTTAAAATGATTTAATCTCATTTGATAATTTTATCCATTCAGGTACACATCAGTTCAGAGAACTGTCTATGAGAGAGCACCAGGGAAAGCAAAAATTTGAAGGCCAACTAGAATGGAACAGATAGTGCCTCATCAAATGGAAAGTATACATAGAAAAATGTGAACAGCAGAACAAAGTTAATGGCCTTTGGGTTCCTTAGCTTTAACTACATATCAAAGATATGGTGGGTCTCTGCCAGATGAAGCACCTTCTGCTCACAGAATACTGCAATTCACATGCAAAATGAGGAGAAAAAGAAAAGGGATCAGAAAGGAAGATTTTCCTGCCTACAGCTCCGGTATACAGCCCTTAACACCTTGGTAAGGCACTTGTCATCTGGACTAGTCCTCCTTGGAAAGGGCAGATCCTTCATCCTTCATCAGGGCCTCATAGCCCTGGAGAAGGAGCTTTGTTCCAGCAGCTTTGAGCAGAGGGATGCAAACCACTCTCCCCTCACTCCCTCCCCTTCACAGCTGGTACACACTCAACCCTGCAACTCCAGCACTTCTGGAGGTGAAACAAATGTGCAAGGGTGGCAGCCCTTAGTTTTTTTTATGTTTTCTTCTGCAATTCCCCTCCTCCACCATTCAACGTGTAAGCTTAAAGGTGGCAATAAGGAGATTCATCTGCCTTGCAAAATTTGCCACAATAAATGGAAGAAATTTTTTTGCAGGCCCTTTACAGTTCTAAATATATTCACTAGCTCCTTGCAAAAACCTGGTCATTACTTCAGCACCTAGTGTGCACTTTTGTCATTGCAAAATTGCTCTCATGTTGCGACTATTCAAGAGCTGCAAGCACCAGCACACTCAGTTGAACCTATGACTTGCCATCATCACAGCTGCTCAGGCTGGTTTAGATTTTGGCTTTAATCTTCACAGAGGTGATAGTGTCTTGCCAGCAGACTTGCTACGACAGTAAAAAATCCCAGTGTGTGCACCCTGCTCTTGTGCACTGCCCATTTGGGAACAAATCCAACATCACACCGCCAGCAGAGATGTGCTACAACTGGGGCACTGGAGTAAGAAACACTGACAAATTTATTATGCCAGTGTTAGAGATGGGAGGAAGTAAAGAGAGAATTTTTTATCTTTGTGAGACCTATGGCTTCTGTTTTCCAAAGGTCTGTCAAGCCCACCTTTGTGAGGAAGAGGAAGATCTGGAGAAGGAAGGTGAAGAGTTTGGGTTCAGTTACGGGGAACAACTGGGGCCTCTGTTTGGTACCTGGGAAAAAATGTCACCAAAGCTGACCAGACAGCTGTATTGGCTTGCAACATTCAAAGCTCTTTGTACTGCTGAGGACTTTGAGCTACCTCTCATAATGGTCCAGTCCATTAAATCTGAACAGTTAGTTTCTAATAAGAGCCTTTAAACATACTGTAGTATTTATCCTCATAACAATATTAGAAACACTGTTATTTCTATTTTTATCTATTCTTTTATTTTTGTGTAAGTCAGTTTTTCACCATCTCTCCCTGGATAAATGCTGTTTTCACAGACAGAACTGTGCAGGTAAGTTTTATGTAACTGTCTTTAAAGGATGACACCATGGAATGGGAATCAGAGAGTTGACAAAGCTTTGAAAACAACTGGAAAGTGTCCCTGCTGAACTGCAAAGTTATGCAGTTCAAAATGTTCAAATTTTCTTTTTTTCCAGCCTTGTTGCCTGAGTTCACTCGGAGAGGAACACAGTGGCACTCCCTTTTTTTCAGGGACGAGATTGTGCTTGAAACCAGGTGACTAGAGAGGCAAAGATGTAGCATGGAATTGCTAAAAGTCTGTTAAATACTTGATCTCCAGAAACTTTATTTATGGAAAATTGTTTGGGTTTTTTTTCCAGAATTCCAACAGTGAGTCTGTTGAGGAATTTACTACGGAACTGTAAGGCACACTGTATTTACTGACAGTCACAGCACATCTCCATCAGTGGCTGGGATGCTGGAACAATGGAGGTCCATCATCTGTTCTGTGACAACACTGAGTGAAAAGTACATGTGAGAGAAATTGTGGTAGCTGGGCAAGACACATGGTGGAGTTCTGTTATGTAGGCAACACTTTAGATATTACACCCCAGCACTGACCATTAAACCAAACTTATAGGCAACCTTTCAAATTATCAAGGCCACATAGCCATGGAAGATTTGATATAATGCAAGTCACTGTGTTTCTCATCTGCTGAGAATGTGTAGTGGATGCTAGGAAGAAAACCAGTCGACTAACACGGCTCATCTCAAATCCTGCCTCACTATTGAGAAGAAAAAAAATATAATCTGAGAAGATCCATATGGTTGAAGAACTTTGTAAAAACACATAATGCCAAGTAATGCATTATCAAGAAGCTGCCTATCTAAGGTAGGGAAACAAAGGTGTCTATGACTCCACTGGATTTGGCCTTAATAACAGCCAGAACTCAGGAGAGTGGCTGAAAGCTGGCTGACCCAGCAACCCAATCAGAAGCATCACTAGTTTGTTCAGTGCAGGCATGAGGCTTCCAGTGGCTTCCAGTGACACTTGACCCTTTGCAGTGTGGTGCCCACCTAAGAGACTGTGCCACCAGGGAGGTGCTGATGAAACGCTGTCAGGTCCCTCCCTACTCAGTAGTCAAATGAGAAGGAATGATTCAACTTTGTGCAGCCTGGATGGTCTAGTGGAAGGTGCTCCTGCCCATGGTGTGGGGGGTTTGGAACTAGATGTTCCTTAAGGTCCCTTCTGACGCCAACCATTCTATGACTCTAAACATCCTCACAGACTGTCCCTAAAAGCCTCTTTTCCTTTGCTTTAAGCTGCCAATGAGCTATCTTAAAAGGATGCACATGATAACACAAGGTGACATGTACCAGCAAAATAAATCTAGAGCTCAGTCCTTTCTGTGGGAGGGGATGAGAAAGGCCTGCTTGGGGCCATAGTTTGTGTGGTGCACAGAGGGTTTTCTGTGTTGGGGGGAGAATAAGTTCATAGTATGCTATAAATTACTGAAGAGAGTAACAGTTCAGGGAAGGAAGCTGGATTTGAATGTAAACAAAAAATTGTTTATAGCCCCAAACTTTAAGATTAGCTAAAAATATCAGGTGTTTTGTAGTCCCATGCTTTATTAAACTTTTAAAATACATGTAGGTTTTTAATTCTCTTCTGCATCCAGAAAGGCTAGATACAAACATCTTTTTTCTTCTCTCCTGGAAAGAAAGGAAGATCCTATATGTCTTTGCAGCCTCTGTAAGGGGAAACTTTAAAACTAAAGCTGTAATGGAGCAAAAAGGAAAAGCACAAGTTGGCAACACTGACCTTTGATCTAGGAAAACTGAGATCTACACAGATTTCCTCCTGACTTTACAGCAAATAATTTAGCCACAAAGGCTAAAGCTGGCAGAAAATTGACAGGTCACTGAGAGTCCTCCACACTGCAGATAACTACACAAGATACCTCTATTAACATTTATTTCAGACTCTTTTTTCAACATATAGGTGTTTTCCCCTCCACAACTCCTATTAGAAAGCTGTTCCAGAACCTTGCTTCTCTGGTACTTAGAAATCTTTTTCTAATTTCCAGTCTAATTTTATTCATGACTGGTTTATACTAATTTGTTCTTTGCTAACATTATCTTTTTCTTAAATAGCTCATTTCCTTTTGTGGCATATATCCACCTGCTGAATTTATACAGTACAGTCTTAACTCCTCTTGCCTTTCATTTTTCCAGGCTAAACAAGACAACTTCTTTTATATTTCCTTTTGTACTGTGGGTTGCCTGCTCATTTTACCATCCTTCTTGACCTTTTTTGTGCTTTTGCGTATTTAAGTGATTCCTTTTTTCACCTGTTTTTTCTTTTTTTTCCCCCCAATGAGCGGCCAGAAATATGTATAATAATTTGTGAAGGATCTCACCAGGGCCTTATATAATACATTCATATTTAAATTTGTATTAAAAAATATTTAGCTTGGCAAATTGCCTTTTTTTATTCTTTCCCTGTTCATCTCATAATGTCATAAATCCTAGTTTTGAATACTACAGCTAAGTTTAAGTCCCCTAAAATTATGCTGACAATAATATCCTTGAAAGCAGCTCTGTTCTAAAAATCTGATTAGAACCATCACTTTGTGCACTTGTGTGGTTACAGAGCTAGAGATATGCCCTGGTGAAAAAATATGGAAACTTAAACTATTCACCTATTTGAAATGTCTTTGACAGAGCATTTTTAATGTATATCCTTTGATTCTGGTTGCAAAACCAAACGTTAGTAAACAGCAATAACTAAAAGAATGAAGAGTAGTCATTTGGCTTGGTCTTTATACTAACTGATTGGAGAAAGGTGAAGGAAACAAAGATGGCTTAACTTCTAAAAGATCAGGAGGAAAATGTTTTAAGATCCCATTAGCAAGAACATAAATGCCTCCTATGTCACATAGTGCATTGATGCCACTGAATTTTTTACGGACACAATCTCTTTTCAAAATTATCCCTTGACCAGAATTTTTGATATCATCACCCTTTAATGGAATCTTCAATATTTACTTTATACTAAAATGTGTAAAAAGCATAACTAGTATTACATGAAACCTTATTTTATTTCAGTAAACAACTAGGTCTTTCTTTTTGTTTTCCAAGATTTTTGTCTGAAATGGCATAACACAAGACACTTGAGTCAAATTGGTTTGGCAAAACAGTACTTTTGGAAAAAAAAAGAGGAAAAAGGCTGGGGCATTGCCAAATAAGAGGGACAGTAAAACAAACAGTCCATTCCATCAAGTATTTAAGATCTGAAGCCTCTTTTTTTTTTTTTAATTGAAGAAATAGTACAAAATGTAAGGGATGATGGTTCTAATGCTTCTTGTGCTTAGGAAGACTCATAAACTATAAAAATGCAACTCCCATTAGTATATAAGGATTCTGCAGGGGAGGGAAGGAGAATACCTGATGAATATCCATAAAGACAACCACATCTCAGGTATCACTTTCTTTTATAAGCTAGCTTTTATTTCTAGATTTTGATTTGGGTTGGGGTTTGTGTTTTTTTTTTTGTTGTTGTTTTTTGTTTTGTTTTGTTTTGTTTTGTTTTGTTTTGTTTGTTTGGTTGGGTTTTTTTTTGACAGGCAGAATGTTATTGATGTCTTTAAAGTTTTAAACTTTTTAAAGTTTCTTTCTCAACAGATGCACAGTCACCTTAAAGGGAATTAAAATCTCCTGTATCTGTAACTGGATTTTAAAGTCTGTAGGTGAGCAGAAGCCTCACTAATCTAATATAGCATTAAACCTAGACACCCTTGTGAAAGTTGAGTGCTTGGAACATGTGTGAATGACTGGTTTTGCAAACACCCCCTGGTAACAGCATTACTGGTGTTGAGCTGTCCTGGGTGGTCTCCCTAAGGAAGGCTGAGTTCAGACAGAGGGAGCCCACACTGCCAGGGGTCTTTGCACATGTTAACCTAATTATCTTGCCAGACTCTGTCATGCAGAGAAATGTGGGGCTCTAGGAGGTTTTAGATAATGATGAATAAGACATGGGAAGTTATATAAGTGAGTATTTCCTGAGTCAGGGGAAAGAGGGACTGTTTTCCATGTGCAGCGTGTGACAGCTTAGATTTACCTATGAAAATTGTGAGGACACTGATCATCTGCCACAAACAAAACTCAGCAGCAGCTCTGGGAAGAACTGTTTATATGGAGTCAGTGAGAAGACTCAATATGAAGGATTTTCCCTGCTGTCCTGAGGTACTGCCCACTCAAAAAGCCATCTTCATGGAACGATAACCCAGAGACCAAGTGTTCAAAGAGTGTATAAGAGCCTAGCAGGATACTGAGCAATATATTTAAGCAGAAGAGAAAACTCTGTCACTGCACCACTTTGATTTTGTCTTCCTAAAGTTTATGACTGGCAGGACATTGGCTGTGATTACAGCATGGTAAATTAAATGGTCAGATAACTTTCTTCGAAATCCAGAAGACTCCAGGGTAAAATATTCTCATTGTAAAGCAGTTCTACCTCATTAAGTGAGTGTCATAAAATTCCTCCAATAATAAAAAAGAATGTCCCACCCTGGTGTTAAGGACTTCTGTTCAGTGGCTGAGAGCCATCTGGATCCATATTTCTGTGCTGAAAGGGACAATCGCCACAGCTCTCCATAGAAAAAACAGGATTGCTTTGTTCGGCTTGGAGGGAGAATTGCTCTGTATTCTCTGTAGCAGTGTGTATCTTCCTAGAACCCTGCCCAAAAGGCAACTGAGTTGCCTCACAGCCAAGACAAGCAGCCACCATGGCAGCCTCAAGCCTATGAGAATCAAGCCCACTTCTGTGTAGGCTTCATCATCACAGAAGTGAGGTACTGTGGCAAAAGCTGACGTACTGAAAGGGATCACTCATAGTAGTCCTGCAACCATCGAAGGTGCAGTCTAGTCTGTATCTCGATAGAAGAAGAGCATTTGCCACCTCAGGAATCTTAGTATTGATTCTCAGTGTCTCTAAAAAACTTGTGATTACAAGTACTTGGACTTGGAATATCTACTCCCACAAAGCCACAATGTCACTTTGCCTTGTCTCTGCAATTATATTTCAACACTCAACTTTCTAACACTGTGAAGAAAGACTGTCAAGGAGACAGTAAGAGCTTACCTTCACTTTAGTGTCTTATTTTTTTACATTTGATGAAACAGGACAAACAGAGTTGTGTAGGGGGACATCAGCTACATAACACTGGGAGGTCTTTTGCAGTCTGAATCTGGGGTTAACAAGGTCCTGACAGTCTGGAGGAGGTTCCATCAATGTGTGTCTGCCTTCCAAGCAGGCTTTGTCCCCATCATCCCTGTTTCCAATTGAGTTCAGTGGAGACATAGAGTCATCTAAATGCTGTTGCTCTATGATCTAAGTCTGCAAACCTCACGGCATGCCTGACTTTTGATCAAGTCATGCCTGCAGAGCTAAACTCCTCATGCTTTTGTTGTTGGGACATGCTTTTGTACTGCAGCCCTCCAGTAGTAGCTCAGGGAGAGGCATTTATCTGGGGATTTTCTACAGGAATTGTCAAAATTAGGGCCAGATTTATACGCAACCGCAGGCACACAGAATGATTGGATCATCAATCATAAGAGCATCCATGTTCTGCTCACTGAGACCTGGACATAAGACACTGCTTGTAGTGGCAGAACAAGAGGGAGTGGTTTTCAGCTGAAAGAGGGTGGATTTAGATTGCACATAAGGAAAAAACTTTTTGTGATGAGGGTCTTGATGCACTAGAACCAGTTTCCCAGAGAAGTTGTGGATGCCATATCCCCGGAAGTGTTCAGGGTTGAGTTAGATGGGGCCTTGAGCAGCCTGGTCTAGCGAAAGTTGTCCCTGCTCATGATGAAGTTGGAAGCTTCTAATTTATGTTAATGGTTTTCAAGTGTTCGATGTTTTCCTTTTTACAGTAGAATTCTATTATGATATCTTCAAAAAATATAGACTCACAGAATCATAGAATCATAGAATCATAGAATCATAGAATCATAGAATCATAGAATCATAGAATCATAGAATCATAGAATGGCTTTGAGTGGAAGCAACCTTGAAGTTCATCTAGTTCCAAACCCCTATCCATGGCCAGGAATGCCTTTCACTGGATGAAGTTGCTTAGACCCCCATCCAGCCTGGCCTTGAACACTTCCAGAGACGGGGCATACCTGTCTCCTGCAAATTTTCTTTTTAGAAACTTGTTTTAAGTTCCTTTTCAAAAAGCTTCTTGTTTTCTGGAATTCTGAGGCTTGTTTACTCCATGAGATTTTGAATTTGAATATATTATGGTTATCATTACACCGTGGCCTTTTTGTCTTGCTCATTCTCTGACTAAGCGCCAAGAACAAGTCATCACTTTGTGTCCAAAATTCAGAACACATCATGTTCCTTACACAATTCATGCAGTTTACAGAGGAGCAAGTGAACTCATCAAATATTTCTAGGGTTTCTCCCTTTCAAACTTTCCTAACCTTCCATAACACATCAACTTTAATGACCATGTTGATAGGTAACTTGTAATATAGTCTCAAACACTAAATGATTTTAAAAAGACATGGAATTAAATTCCTTAGGTATATGATAATTACTAATATATTTAATGACTTTGTCTTATTAACTCTACACTTTAAACCTGGAATGACACTTGTTCACAAGCTAACTTAATATATCCAACTATTTACAAGAGCCTATTGGCATTTCTTCTACTAGGTTGTTTAAAGTTTGTCAATCTTGGTTCATCTCCTTCACTTGCCTTAGATTTGCATAGCAATATGTCATATTTGGGCTTAGTCTAATTGTCTATTTTTATGTTTCTTAATAAAAAGGTACTTTACTGACACTGTTTTTTAATTTTACTGGTTTGGGTCTGTCTTTTTCCCATGTTTATAGCATGTATCTAGACTCAGAGAATCATTCAGGTTGGAAAAGACCCTTAAGACCCCCTCTGAGTCCAGTTGAAACCCCAGTACTGCTAGATCCACCAATACTATGTCCCTAAGCACCACGTTTGTCTCTTTTCAATACCTCCAGGGATGGGGACTCCACCACTTACCCTGGGCAGCCCTTTCCAGTGCTTGATAATTCTTTCATTGAAAAAAAGTTCCCAGTGTGCAATCTAAACCTTGCCTGGCATGTCCTGGGACCATTTCCTCTTATTCTATCACTTCTTACTTGGGAGAAGAAGCCAGCCCACACCTTGCTACAAGATTTCCTGTAGCTGTAGGGAGGGATAAGGCATCGAGTCTCCTTTTCTCTAGGTTTAACAACCCCAGCTGCCTCAGCCACTTATGTTTGTTCCAGCCCCTTCCTCAGCTTAGCTGTTCTTTGTACATTTTTTCATCACATTCTTCTTGGATGACTTCACATGCAGAGGATATGTCATCCTAAAAGTGTTTTCCTTGTCTCTGTTGGTATTTCCTGTCCACTTTCCTATAATCTTCCTAACTTTCCCCATAGCTGTATCTGCCACGCCATGCAGTCATTCTGTTTTGTTTTGTTTTTTTTTTTTTTTAATAGAGATGGAAACTTATATGAGGAAAAAAACATGTTTGTAAAAATGGTGTTTTATCTGCAGATATTTCCTCTCCAGGTTTATTATTGTTGCTAATATTATTATAATTTTGCTTCAAAAAGTTCCTTAAGTTCTGAGATTAAAGGCTGTTATTCACTGAAGACACTAAAATACACAGTCCATCAATAGCTCCAGGGCAATTTTTCACAAGAGGTAGTTGTCTGGAACATTCTTGTTCCTCTCTCTCTTCAGATTTTTTATTTTATTTTGGCAATTACATGAAACATTACTTCATCTCTTATTATTCTCTTGCCATTCCTAATAAGCAGTTTTTTAATTTAAAACAGCAATTTACAATTCAATTAATATATAACAACACAATCCATTGTAATCACGATGCGATAAATTTGTGTTTTAAGTAATTTTTAATGCTCATAGCAGCTGGATCTGTGAAGTGTGGAAATAGCTACCATTTTTCACCATGTGCAATACTGCCTGTGCAAAGCACCACTTTTTAATTATATCACCACCAAAGCTCAATGTAAGGAAAATGGAGCAACTCTAATTGCAAAAGAAGAGAATTTTTGCTTATATTATACAGTTAATACAGAAAACATAAAAGTAATGCCAGTACATATTTAAAAACCCCTGATATAAAGGTGAATTCCCAGATACAATCACTATTGAAAGATGTGTGTTGGGTTAATATCTTTTAAAAAGTAAAGAAATAGGATTAATTCACCTCCTCCCACAAAGAATGAAAAGATTATTACATCTGACCAGAAACTTACTTTTTTAGAAATTGCAGATAATGCATTATTAGTTTACTGGTGGACGCTTTTTGCAACTTCTTTTGTGACAGACGTACTTTTGCAAATTTCTGCATTTCTAAACTAAGTAGATAAAAAAACTCCCAAGGGCTAATTTGGTAATTCCTTTAACTTCAACGAAACTATATTAGTTCCAATGTAATTATAATCTTTATTGTCTGCAGTTTAGATGTTAAATACAAACCATTAAAGGTCACCTGGAAAAAGGATATAAATCCTCTTCCAAGTTCTACTGCAAAAGAGGAAGTTGACTTCTTCAAGCAGATCCTCTCTTCTGCTCCTACCAAAGCCATTTGGACTTGCTGTGATCACAAGCTTTTGCCACTACAAAGATTAATCAGGAATAGAGATTTTCACTCCTCTGTCAATGTTTTTACTCTTTAAACAGGAGTAATTCTATTGTATTGAAAGGAATTGCATTGGTGTAATTGTAAAATCATAAAATGCTCTCGCTACATTTTTTTTCTCTTTTATCTAATGGAACATTAACATAGGGGTTTTCTGCAACCCTAATTTACTTCTAAAGGAACTTCAGTACAACAGCTTTCCTTTCATTTCCCATCCCAGCAGTGGGCCCTATGTCAGTTTGCTTCTGGTCATGTGGAGACTACTCATCACAATTAATAATTCTGTGCTTGAGGTTTACAGTTTTTGAAAGTGGGAATCAAGTTGCTTTCACCAGCCTCTTATTTGATTTAGATTCTTTTTTAAAACTTAAATACTTAAAAGCTTTTTTTGAGCTTAAAAGCTTAAATTGTAGAAAAATGTTCCCAGAAATATGAAAGATTATATNCTGAAAAAAAACCCGTCAACCCAAACTGGAATAAATTGGGATATATATCTACTCTTAAGTTACTGGATAACAAAGATATGTCTTAATTAACAAAGTGCTATGATCATCACATTTCTGCAGGTCAATAGGAAAATAGGTAGTTTTAAAACAAACAAAAAATCATGTATACAGAAGAAAAGATACTGAAAATTGCCAGATTGGAAAATGTATCTATGAGTTGATTTTCCTCAAAAGAAACATTTCTGCATGGATCATTTCAATACTAATCTTGTATAAATGCGTATAAAATAAACATCCACATGCCTTTATGACAATCATTATACCACGTGTGGAAAAATACAGTGTAAATGAAGTGTGAGATTTTTATTATTGGAAACCTCTGTGTATCATAAAAGTCCATTTGAGTTTAGAAATTGGATGTACATTGAACAGAATCAGGACCAGGACCCCAAAAATGTTAATTTCCTACTATTCCTTATTCAAATGCAGAGATAACGTCTCTGGCAATTGCACCACAGGCAAAAAATATGCTGTTCTTTTATGTTATTACTGGATTTTCAATTCTTACATTTGTCATTGATATATGTGGCATGAAAATAAAAAATGCATACATAACATAAAGGCTGAGTAAATATACATTAAGGAGAACTAACCCATCAAGTGATTTTACCCTTATCTGCATTTGCAGGTTGGTTAGATCCATCAATGTATGTACTGCCCAACTCTATAATTCCATTATAGAGGTAGGAGGAAGAATGTGGGAGCCTTGAGGTGACGCCATGCATCGTATAGTAAAATCCAGCAAAGTTTCATTTTCAAGTATCTGGTGGAGAAGTGGCAAAGTATCTCCAGTAATTTTAAGGACATTTCCCAAATGTTTATTTAGATAAAAGATAGATAACAGTAAAACTATAAAACCTGCAGCCAGATAACTAGGTTTTATTAATGACCTGCCATATACCGTGGCCGGATAATTAAAGTTCTCCCTTCCTTCTAACCCCCTCCTCCCAGAGAAGGGGAGAGTGGACAAATTTATTTGATAGTTTGATAACCAGGGGACACTGGTTGAAAACTATTGATATAATCAGGGCCTATTCAATTTGCTCACGACAGACACTCCTATCTGCTAATTTCACCTGTGAATAGTTAATTATGCCCCGGATGCATATGGTCGAGCCATTAATAAAATTTGTCTGTCATAGCTTTCTGTATATTCCTTTTTTGTCATCCTCATGTGCATTTTATCTCTGGGAATCTTTCCATCTTTTTTTTTCCCTTTTAACATTGCACAAGACAGATGTTAGTGTTATTGGTATTTCAGCAAGGCTACGTTATAGATGGCATGCAGCAAGGATCAGGATTGCACTTTTAGCCTGTAAAAGACTGGGCCTGTGTACATAATGAAGTTGCTGAAGCATGAATGATAATGGAGTTCTTAACCATTTCACATTTTCAAGCTATGCTTAGGGAATTTGCTTCCAAGTAAACAAATGAAAGGGAAAATGTGTTGGACTTTTTCTTCTTTTTTTGTTTATTTGCCAGCCTCATAAGGATTTTTACATATATAGGATGACTGGTTTTACTTTGTTTCCTTAAAATCTGACGGCTGTCCCTTTCTTAAGACATTTCTTTGGGTAAATGTAGGTATCAAATCCCAGATTTTCTCTCTCCAGTCATCTGAATTTAATAAAGTGAATATTGTATGCCAAAGCAATTTGCTTTAATCTCTCAATGGCCTCTCAGGACTCAGGAAACTTGTAAGCTCCACATTAAATTTCCCTAATTCTGCCATTTCCTCCAGCTGGGAAAATTTTCTCCCAGTCTTCCCTACCTTATAAAGAGACTGCTTATTTCATCACAAATAATTTGTTTATTCAGAATACTGCAGGCTGTTTTGCCTAATATTTGTGAATGTAAGTATCTAAGGAATAGTAACAAAACTATGAATAAGTAATTTTCCCCTAACTTTTTATCAGACTGTTTTGTTCACTATCCAAATGTAGTCCTTTAAAGTTGCAGAAGGCTACTCTCTCCTTTGAGGTACCACTTTTTTGTGGATAAATCCTCCTGGTCTCCTTGTCCAGCAGTTTTGTTTCTTCCCTGACCTATGCATTACAGTAAAGTCTTGTGCCCTTCTTACTTGAGAAGATCAAGATGGAGAAGGTCACAGACAAAGGACAGACCCTGGGCCTTGCTGGCCTCTTCAGCAGCAGACATCATTCCAATATTGTCATAAAATGTAGCCATACCTCAAGAAATTTAACAGAGGAGCTCTCAAATGCAGTATGGGTTGGAACTTGGCCTCCAAATGGACTTATGAGTCTTGAAACCTTAAGTTCAGCTTTACTTCTTAGGTCTTTTGGGTCCAGTCCCCAGTCTGATAACTGATTATCATGGTGGGTTTTCTTAACAATTCTTTCTCTCTGTTAGTCTGCATGAAGCTTGATTGAGTTTTGAATCCTTCTTTCTAAAGAGCTGAGCTGGCTTCATGCATTTTATGTTTCATGATTTCATAATTATTCATTATGTTAGAAAAAGAAATAATCTAGAGATTCTTGCTACCAGGTTTTACCTGGGTGTATTTCTTAACCCTTCATTTAAGCTTTCTAAGAATTCTCCTTGAATGTTGGAATGATAAGGAGAAGCTTAAATGATAAAGGAGAAGCTTGGATATTTTGCTTCTCTCACATTTTACTTTGTTTATTGCCCAGTCTCACTGCGTGACAGTGCTAGATAGTCTTGGTAGGTTGCTTTGCTGTAGTCTCCACAGGATAATCGTCACTGGAGGTGAGCAAAGGGGGAGCTGGAGAGCAGACTTTGGAAAGAACTGTTATTACTGAGTGTGAACAATGCTTACAACAATGTAGTTAGAGTTGATAAGCATTAACACAGACAAGAAACCAAATTATTACATCTGGCTGGAATCTTTTAATGTGATTTTGGCAAAAAAATTGCATTGAAAGTGGTAAGTTTGGTGAGAGTAACCCAATTCTGACAAGAAAATTTTGTCCATCAATTAAATGGAAACAGCAATTTGGAAAAAAATAAAACAAGTCAGAGATCATTTAGAAAGTTTTAAGAGCTTCTCATTTTCTTGAGCAGAAATCTGTGTTTCTTTGCTTTTATTAGAGAATTACTGATCTCAAGGTGGGTTGCAAACATTTAATTGACATTTTCGTGTGGTGGTGTTTTTGTTTAAATTTCAGAGCCCTAACAGGATTCGTAACCAGTGACACTGTGAATTTTCACCCTGAATACTGTACCAGAGTCCATTCGGGATGTCTGTGAAGGTGGCCTGGTCTCCATGGGTCAAACTGTCTTGCATGATCCCACTTCTAGGAATATAGTCTCTTACAGAAGGAGAAAAGGAAAATTCAACCATAATATATTGGGCACAACAATATAAAAAGACATTAAACTATTAGAGAGCATCCAAAGGAGAGAAATAAAGATGGTGAAGGGCCTGGAGGGGAAGCTGGGTGAAGAACGGCTGAGGTCACTTGGTCTGTTCAGCCTGGAGGAGACTGAAGGGAGACCTCACTGCATCCTGCAAGTTCCTTGTGAGGGGAAGAGGAGGGGCAGGCACTGAGCTCTGTGGTGACCCAAGAGAATGGCCTGAAGTTGTGTCAGGGGAGGTTTAGGTTGGATATCAGGAAAAGGTTCTTCACCCAGAGGATGGTTGGGCATTGGAACAGGCTGCCTGGAGGAGTGGTCACAGCACCAATCTTGAAAGAGTTCAAGAAGTGTTTGGACACTGCTCTCAGGCACATGGTGGGACTCTTGGGGTGTCCTGTACAAGGCCAGGAGTTGAACTGCAATGATCCTTGTGGGTCCCTTCCAACTCAGGATATTCTATGATTCTTTTCTATGATTCCCAATAATTGTCCTCTACCTTCCTACTAATTTCTGAGGAACTGCTTTGGTTCCTCCTGATGTTGCTGCTATTGTTTTGGGAAAGTTTTCTACTCAACTCCTAAAGGCTCCTTATCGTGCCTTTTGTGACATGGTATTAAGAAGAAAAATCCAAAATAATGAATTGGATTGCTCAGAAATAATGACTTTGGCTTAAAAAAGTAAGGGGTTGGATGAAAGAGAAATCAGGAGTACACTTTAGTTTTTGATACTCTAGGGTGAGTTGGGGACAGATTTAATTTAATCTCCACAGTATGAGGCACAGAAATGTAATTGTTTAAAGTTAAGGCTCACAGTGTCCCAACCTGTACAATGATGGTTCTGCATTGGGTTGAGGTCTCAAGAAAAACAAGTCTCTGTGTCAGCTTCTTTTCATATCTGCTCATACTTTTACAAGCAGGGTAGACATAATGACAGTGAGTTACACAGAAATTTAAACTGAAGGTCAGAAGAAGAACACTGAAGTGTCCAGCTTTCTGTGGCTTTTGGCAGTTGCTGTTCTGTTAGTTTGCAATTGCAAATCCCTCTTGATTACACACAGACACCTTGATTATGTTGATTTGGACCCAAACATGTAAACATTGGGACAATTCTGTGAAGTTACATGATGCTCAGGGGGCTTCAGTATTTCCTTATGGACCCCAAGCAATCTTACAGAATTTTGATATTCATCATTCCAGACTCTTGGCCCAAGGCTAGACTAAGGTTTTTTTTATCTTCTTTCTAAATGCTTTGCTGAAATTGCTACTGCTTTTGTATACTGTAGATGGAGGTCCTAAATAGGGTACTTTCCATAAGAATTAACCTGTTCTGTAAAGCATTTCTAGTTCAGAGCAGTCTTATTTGTCTAGGCAGAAATACGGGATCTTGAAGAGAGAGAAACATAATTCTGCAGCAAAACATAAACAGCTTTTGATTTAAGGTAGAATATATTTTATTTTAGTTTTTTTTTAAATGAAAATCATAAAGAGAGCAAGTAAGAGTGTTTGGTATTTTAGAAGAATGAGGAGCTGATGGAGGGAATAGTGAGACCTCTCTCCAGAAAGAGTCACAGTCATCTTTTAAGGTCTCATAAAATGAGCATAAGTCACAGATTTATACAGCCACAGACTGTATGGTCATCACCTTCTCTGCCTGAGCTCTTTACAAGCTTGTACTGGGTAAATCTTCCACTGGATAAATTTCTGGTGCACACAAGGAGTTATATTGTTCTGGAAATCTTTGGCCAAGGATTCATCTAAACTGTCCATGTTAGACAAATCTAAGCTGAGTCCAAGAGGCAAAGAGACTCATTGGTTCCTCACGTCTGGTTGCCACAGAATTTCAGAGTGTTGCAGCCATAAAAGCTGGTCCTCTGCCTGGTTCTTTGGCATGCAGAAGAAGACCACAATCGCAGCAGTCTCTCTGAAGTCTAAGCCAGTGGAGATAGAACACTTCATGAAGATATCTTGTATCCCTAACCATCCTAAACTTAACTAATTTACACCTAATGTGGCGCCTTAGGCACCTACTTTACAAAGGGCTGAGCAATTACCTCCCTTAATTATCATTGATCAAAAAAACATATCTAACATGACATAACATAACATAACATAACATAACATAACATAACATAACATAACATAACACATATAACATAACATAACATAACATAACAACATAACATAACGAACATCTGTTTTATGCAGCATTTTTCGTGGTTGTCCTCTGCTTACCAGGCTGCCCTGGATGCTCCATAATTGTGCAGTGTTTAGTCAGCCTGAGCCTGAAAACAATGATGAAAGCCATTGCCTTCAATTGAGTTTCAAGACTGTGCTTCAGTCCACTTCCCATGACACCACCAAAATGGAGAGGAGGGGCAGGCTCTGAGTTCTCTTGGAGCCACATGTATGAATCTCTGCTATGTGTTTCACAGTTATGCTAATCTGAGTAACAGGATATTTTTATACATGTATATATGTATGTATATATATGTGTGTGTATATATATGTATATGTATTTACCCTGTCAATACTATCAATCTGTTGAAAGTCATTGACTGGTAATTTTTCAGTATTTCATAGTCATTCAAAACTGGATCTGATTACATTAACCTATTTCAAAACCATCTTCCCTACCTCAGCTGTGCAGTTACAAAGAAGGTGTCTTGCAAACACTGGAAATATTGGTGTTCTCAAGAAAAGGTTTTTGAATATTTCTTTAATAGAAAGTCATAAGTATGCAGTTAATACCAACACCCATAATAATACATGTGCAGGGAACCTAAGAGTCTGTCTTGCTTAACTGGACTGTTCCACTTCAGTAAGTTGAGAGTGTGAGCAGGAAGTGCACAGAGGACAATGCACCTGAAATATCTACAATGACATCTTGAATCCCTAAGACTTAGAGGTCAGTAGATGGAGCTAATGAATTCATTCAACTTCAGAATGGCCAGAAAAAAATATTCCAGAAAGAATATGAACATGTTTGTACTGTAAGGAGTGTACTGTGCAAGGCTTTCCTTTTATTCTCTGGCAAAGACAACATTTACACCTTTATAATTAGACAAATAACCCCGTTTTGCCTGGGGGGGGTTTTTTTTTTTTTTTTTGAGGGGAGGGGGTTGTTGCTTATATTTTGAATATGCATTAGTAATGGAAGGACTTTTTGTAAGGTTTCTAGAAACACCTGCTCAGCACTTAGCTGTTATCAAGAGACAAGTAGGAGCTGTTGAGACAGAAATAGAGAACAACATAGAAAGCATTATCATGTCATTATATGAAACAGTGGTGTACCCAGGGACAGTGTGTGCAATTCTGGCCCTCTTCATAATAAAAAAAAGGGATATTATAAAACTGAGAAAATGTGTGGAGAACAGTGACAGGAAGGGGATATGAAATAAGAACAATTTCTGTACAAGAAGAGATTAAATAGACTTGGTCTGCAAATTGTTGAAATTTGGGGGTGAGATACTATAGGGAGATCGTACTCCATGCTTTTCTTTGATGTTTTCTCTCTAAGCATCCAGTTATAGACCCTCAGTCAGAGACACAATGCAGGATGAAATGGGCTTTTGGTCTGAAACTCTGCAGGTTTTCTTCTTATGAGTGGAATGTCTTCTGGCACAGCCTTCTTCACATCTGGGGAGAAATGTTTGTATGCATTCTTATAATTTGAGAGATCAGATCAAAAAGTGGTTGCTGTGAAAGGGAAATATTCAGTGGTACCAACTTAAGAATCCTGGAACTGCATTTGGTAGCTGTTGAGGATACTGTGAGCAGTGACAATGGGCCTCCTTCCAGGATTAATTTCTGTACTGTTGCCTAAGAACAACTGTCTGTCTGTCTGTGCATCCTTATATCTACAGGAAGGTGGTGGAGCAAACTGACAGCACTGGGGCTTGCAGAACTCTTTACAATATATAGTGACCAACATCCTCAGTTACCTAACAGGGGAGTCCCTCTGCCATCTGAGTAGACCAGAGAAACTGAAAGGAATGGCTAGCACTCCTCTGGAGAGCAGGGCTGCCTTAGTCAGCTGTGCAGAAGGCAGATGCAGTCTCTTAGAAGGCTCCAGCAATACAGAAGATTTATCAAGCCACAAGAAAAAAGCATCTTTTTGTTAGCCATGTGAGCTCCTGTGCACTCCTGATAGAGTGGTGCTTGTCACAGGAACATGCTGGAGTGCACTTGTGCCAGCAAATGCCAGCAGAACGTGACTGGCTGCCAAACGCCATGACAGAAAAGGATTGGGCTAGAGGGTTGTAAGTCATGGGTGGTCCTGAAATTGAAAGGAACACAGTAGAAGTGATCAAATAAACAGCAGTTAACACCAGCAATGGCTGAATAATTTTAATCTGGGAAAGTCTGCGGTATCAGGCCAGAAAGATGTTATACTCTAGGGGACAAAGAAGGGAAATTGAATTGGCATAACAAGAAGTGTCTAGGCAATGTAGAGCTGACTCTCAGAGGCATGGCACCTCAGCCTGCCTGTCTCTGTCTTGCTCTGGTAGCTGGCTCTTGAAGCCAGGCTACAGCCTATGGGGGCAGTCTGGTGTTTGGAGATCCAGGGCATGGCTGCATTGCACCCTGAAAGTTCCTTCCCTTCAGGCAGACAGACCTTCCTTGCCAGGTGGCTGCCAGCTGTCCAGATAAGTCCTTCAAAGTAATTTTTTATGGGAGAGTAACCTCCAGGATGGGTAAAGACAAAGGATGGGGCGTCAGTACCTTCCTGAGTCTCTCAGGCTGGGACAGGGCATGTGGGCAAAGCAGGCTATGACGCAGAGCTGTGGGCACTGAGCACAGCAGCAAGAAGGCAGGAGCATGCTCCAAGTCAGTAAATGTCCCAAAATCCATGCTAGCATCCTCATCCCTGTACACCTCATCCCCATTCTCACAGACCTTCTCCCTTCAGGAAGGCGATATTTTCCATCTGCCCTTCCTGAGACCTCTGTGCATGGCCATGGCAGGATGCCACCCACTCTTTCTCATCCTTCCTCTGTACTAGCAGGGTAGAAAGAAGGATCTGGCATAATGATCAATAGGTTTTTTTCTTAGCAGGGTTGTGTTTCCCACAAAGAATTTGTCAATAAATTTTTAATGTAAAAAATGTTCTCTCTCACTGAAATGGATCATCTCCTGAATAAAAAGTTCAGCTGAAACAAAATATTAATTTATATTAAAAGATTGAGTAATCATTCTTTACGAAATAAAATAATAAAGAAAAAAAATAAGAAGAAACCAAATCCCACTTCTTTCACACAAAGCATACAAAGGCTGCTATAAACAAGTCAAATCATAAAATAAAACTTTCTTGTACCCATAAATGCATGCTATTAACATGGATTTTTATGAGCTACAATTAATAACACGGTGACATTTCTGTTGAACAAGGAACTGCTTGCAAGCCATGTAGGCAGTCGTGTTATATTTTGAACTAAAGCAAACCCCAACAATTAGATTCTAGATATAATTGTCCTAGGAAGAGCCAGAGAGGGATTTTTCCTATGAGCTCTTGTTAGGAGATTGGGATCTTCCCTTTCCCTACAAGATGTATTAACCTCTGCTGGAACTCGTTGTGCAAGTACAATTCTTCTTTTGATCCATTAGCAGAATATGCAGCAAGTAGGTCTATCTCCCTGCCAGGCTTGGCCACATTAATCCTGGCACTTGTCATTAGGCATTTACATGCAATGTTATCCATCCTCCGTGTGTTTTGCCAGACAACAGAGGGTCAGAATACATATTTATCACTAAGGATAAGCAAATCCTTACTCTGTTGAGCACTCCTGCAGCTGAACTGAACCCCATGAGCCACATGCCTAATTTGATTCAGTGTGGGGAGACATTGCAAATATCTTGTTGAACAAATCACACTGGTTTCTTGAGACAAATTCTGTTTCTTTTAATATCTGCAATATTGTTTTAAAGTTTCTGTTAGCAATAAGGAAAAATGATGGTCAAAACTTTTGGATTTACATGCATAACTTAGCAGGCAGAGCTCAAAGAACATGCCTGTCTAGAGCAAGCTGTTACTGTGTAGAGCATCCCAGTGGCAGCACTGGGAGGAAATTCTTAGTTGTTTTCCTTCTTTACGTTATTTCTGTAATCAAAAATTCTGTATTTTTTTTCAGTTTTCCACCACAAAATAACGCATTACTCCCACATAACATAAATGCATTTTAAGGCAGCCTAATATTTCTTTTAGCTCAAATTAAAACAAAGAATGAGAAGTGTTGCAACAGAACAGTATTAATCTCATTATTTTTGAGAGCATGTTTTCTGTATGAACATCATAGATGCAGAAATAACTAAAATTTAGGTACAGTAAGACAGGGCATCACTTTGCACTGCCTTTTGCCTGTTTGAAAGAACATCTTTAGAAATGTTTTCAGCTCAAATCTTTCCCTTTATAAGAACAGCTACCATGCAATTCATTAGTAGAATTCAGGGCAGGAGGAGGAGAAGAATCTCTGTAGAAAAGTTAGATATTACCAAATATCTGGAGACCCAACTATGCTCTGTGCCTGTGATATTTATCAGAAGGTCTCATTCCTAGTAGTTAGTGTATCTTGAACCACACCCCCCCAAGACGTTATTAACTTGCAAATTGAACAATTTTGTTTATTTTGGTATTTAATTTGCCTTATGTTTTCATTACCCCTCCATTAACCAGCCATTGACTATTAGCCTGTCCATGACACTTGCCTTTGAAAATAATGATACAACAGCAACTTTCTGTCCATTCCCAGCACCCTTGTTACAGTTATTAAAGTGGTGTCATTTATGGCTTTCCATGGAGTGCCTTGAAATTCTGTGTGAAAATTATGCAGAGTTGCTGATTTAATGATTAAGTTCAGTACATACTGTTTTTAATGTTCTCTCTAGATAAAGTTAAAAATAAGGAAATAACTCAAAAATTTAATCAGTATTTCTTTTCTGCTCTTAAAACAAATCCACTGACTATTACACTTCTGACTTTTCATCAACTTTTCCAAATTCTATTACCTGATAGAAAAAGATTTGTAACAGTTACTGAGATTTCTTTCATCACTCTTGGATAGTTAAAAGTATAAATTTGTGGCCTGAAACCACATTGCAATAAAACATTAATTTATACATACTTAGTATACCTATCCTCCTCGGCAAATAAATTTCCTAGTTTAAACCCTATGTTATTATTTTAATATATCTTTTTTGTTTATTAGGTTTTTTTAAAATATTGCATTACTGATCTTGTACTTCAAAACAGCAGAACTATTTTATGACTGATTAATTATAGCTTTTGGATGATATTTTGGACTTAATGGTATTAATTTTCTTTCATACTATCTAGCTGGAATTCTTGCTTCCAAGCCTTTCTGTTAAAATTAATTCTAGCATTAAGATACCAGCCTTTTTCACTAGTTGCCTAATTAAAGTCCCAAATGACTTAGACATATGCTTAATGCTTATTTTGAGTTACATAATCTGACATGTAAGTGAATCTGAGAGTATATGTGCTTTAGAGACAAGGAGAGGGGCTGCCAAATCAGGCCAGGTGGAGAAATAGGGATTATTCTGGTGAAATCTCTGGTGGATAATTAATATCTTCTGTGGCAAGATGGCACTTAAAGATCTCTGAGATTTTTGCTGCATGGTGTATGATAAATAGCAAACTTTTTATTTCTTGCTATCTCCATTCACAAAGGCATGACGAGAAAAGCCAAAACCCTTCAGGATTTCCTTTCACATGTTTGGAAAGTAGCTATGCTTCATTTTATTCTTGGTAAAATAAATATATTATGTTATATATTGCTTTTCTCGATTACACTTTATTGGCAGAAAAGTCTGTCAAGTTCTAAAATGAGACAAACAAGATGCTACAAAAACATTTCTAGAAGTGACCTAAGCTGCAAAATTTTAAATTATCCTTAGTTCAGTTGGTAGGGCAGGATTTGTAACATCATTTATTACAACAAGGGATCTAGGTTAATTTACTAGGTCTATGTTACACCTACAAACCTTGTCCTGCCTGTGCTGTAATGCTGTTAGGGTTAAAGAAAATGATCATTTGGATTTGAATAGTACTTTTGGTTGTCAAATTATATTGAATACTTATAAAACTACCAACTTACTAGCAATTTTTATTTTATTTAATAAAACATGAAAAAGAGAACATTTTTTGACCTGACCATGGGAGTAAATGGCTGTCATGGTCATGATGCGAAAAGAGAACCTACTCAGTTTTCAAAGGAATTCTGCAATCTGTTACTGGGCAGACCCTGAGATTTGCTGAACTGATTGGCATGTGGTGTAAATGGATTAATGCTGTAAATGCCAAAATTTTGTACGCGTTCAAAATGGTTTCAGACCACGTCACGGAGGAAAAATCTTACAGGGACTATTAACTAAAAAAATTAATCACCTCTATCTCCCAAAGCTACTGATAAGATACCAGGGAAGTATTTGGGGGAAACATCACTACAGGATGTCACAATAATGTGACTCTGTGGTAATTGTAATTTATATTAAAAGTTCAGGAAATTATTAATGAGCACTTTTATGAGTAAAATTCTTCCAAGAAATATAGCTATTACAAGCTTTTATACGAGATTACGAGAATGGCGTGTCTTAATTTCTTTTTAAAATATGCAAAACTCCATCTTTTGCCTTCTGATTAAGAAATAACAGCATTCATCTAAGTCAAGTAATCAGAGATAATATTGAAAGAGTATACATATAACTTTTTAATGAAAAGTGACTGCAATATAGATAGAAATATTTTTGACCTTCCTTAATATTCTCCAGGGAATATTATATACTAAATATTATAGTATNACTAAGTGTAGTTCATGTCCTCAATTAAGTATTGCCCTTTAAGTGATACACCTGCTTCCTTCCTATTTTGTGTCAATGTTCAAATGCTTCATATTTTTCAGTAGCTTGAAAGTAACTAAGAATAAGTAACTACTACAAAAAGCTAGGTCAATCTAGGTTGGACAAGTTTTTTATCTATTCCCAACTTCTCTAAAGGTCTAAGCTAAGGCAAAGTCTTGCAAAAGTTGCAACTTCTGTGCTTGAAAACTTTTACTTTATTAATTTCCTTATCTCCCAGAATGAAAATAAAGACCCCAAACCAATTTTATCTCCAAACCACATTCATGGAAATTAAAAATGAGAGTATAATTAACATATTAAAAGGCTAGAATAATGAAAACAAGCAAGCATTATATACTTAGAATACAGAAAACTGCTGCTCTCATGCATGAAATAAAGTCAAATGTGTGAAGGCATGGAAAAACATATGAATGTCACAGACATTTGCTGGACTCTGAATTACAGTATCATTACTGAACTGAGATAAATCTTTAATGTTATGATGGATATGACTAGAGGTTAGACAGTTTCCCAAATCTTTTTTCAAACATCAAAAATCTAGAAAGAAACTGTATACTATCAAGCATGTGATGCTGAACTTTGCAAGAGGCCTTTGCAAGTATCAGGAACACTTTGTGTTAGTTTAACTAAAATCAACGTACAGGGAGCAGCTGTTTCTTCTGAGCTTGCTTTGATGTTGGAATGATATTTCTATGTAAAAAATAAATGTTATTGGAAAAAGCTTTGCAAATAAGATTATTAAAAAAGAAGAATGTCTGATCCCTCTTTAAGGAGAAATACAGACCAACCCCAATGGGGAAAAAAAACAAAAACAACCCCACCAAAATTCTCTAAAGTGTAGCCTTAGCAGGCTTCATTTACATACATTTCTATTCTCCCCCCCTTGCCATTTCTCCTCAGTACTGTCTCATCCTGTGCTGAGATTAGAAAAAGTAATCAGATGCAGAAGGGGCTATCAGGGACATAGCAAAATAGTTATGAATTTAATGTATAACAATCATTTGTACATTAAGAATATTTTTTAAATATTAAAAAGCTAATAAAACCCTATGCTGAAGTTGATTCAGTCTTATATAACTAGCTGAAGGCTAATTTTAACTTTAAAAAAGCGTTATTAGCCATATTTCTAATACAAGACAATAGCAATTTTCTATCCTTCACATGGAACTATATTGTGTTAGTATTATTCTTTCATAGATAAATATACTCCATTTTAGAGATGAAATAGGGTTTTATATAATAGATACATTATAATAAAATAAGGTCATAGAATTATGCAATAATGTAGGTCAGAAAGCACCTTTGGTGGCATTTGGCCCAAACCCCTGCTGAGACCAGGGCTGACTTTGAAGTGAGATATAGGTCTGAATTTTGGCCATGTTGTATATGGCCTTTTTTGGTTGAGCTTGGAGCATCCCCCAAGAAGGAAATCCCATGGTCTCCCTGGGCAATAGCTTTCCACGTATCTAATTGGAATTTTCCTTCTCTTAAGCCCATTGCTGGCCAATTCTGGCCTTCTCTGGAATGTCCCAGTACGCAGCTGGAGTCAGTGATAGTTCCCCTCTTACCCCCCTCTCTGAAGAGGACCCCTGATGCCCCATACACGTGAAGACAGAATGATTGTTTCTAACTTCCTTTGAGTGCACGTTTCTAAACCCACAATTTGCAAACCTCCCTCTCTTAAATACCAGGTGGCACAGAGCACTGCACTGGACTTGTGAGCCCCTAAAAGTGTGTAGAACTAAGTAAATTCCCTTTAGCCCCATATTGGTATTCTAATGATGGAGCACTCAGTAGCATGCTAAACTTTGATGGCTGTACCTCATTTTGTGTTCAATAAAAGATAACATGAGAGATCATTAGAGTAACTATGTCAGATTAAATGTATTTTCTTGTACAAAAGTCAAGTCCCTTCAGGAATCATTGCAATTTACTTTGTCTCATGGAGAACAATATTTTCCCGCTAGACCTCAACACAAAGGGCCATTACAAAATGTAATTCATATTTCATATGTTCAGAAACGTTCAGCACAAATTACAAATGGAGACTTTAGTGAAGTATTTATGTTCTGTTACCAACAAGATATGTATAAGTAATCTGTGTCCCAGGGCTCCAGCCTACACCGCTTACATTTATTTGTTACAGACTGCACTTATACTTTGCAGTTAAACATAAGGTAAGTCATGTTGCTTCTTTGAAAACACAGAAAAGTGCAGCGGACAAAAACATTATTGTTTCTGAGATTTTCCAACAGCCGCAAAATGACGAAGGTGCCATGCATCCCTTAACTGCTGGAACAGCGATGTTCCACCCAAACTTCAAATGGCTCTTCAGTGAACTTCACTTCTTTCCCCCTGAAAAACCTGAGGCTGCATGAGTGCATTTAGAGACTAAATTGAAGCCCTTTAGAGAGCATTCTGTAGAGTCCAGAACATGGAAACACAATGTTTTAAGTACTAAAAAGTATACGGAGCTTGTGGTCTTTGAAACAAAAACCATAGGTCAATAAAAAATCCATGTGGCAAACAAAGTTTTCTTACAGAAAGGTTTAAACACTATTGCATATATGGATAATTTTACCCTGTTAAACTGTGTTCTCAGAGTGTTGTCTTCTCATAAGCCAATGGTTGTTCTCTTTTTACAAGCTGTTGTTTGAGAGAAATTGGTATATCTGGAAGTGATATTCTGCTGGACAGAATAATTAGATTAATGGTTTTCTGTTAGGATTATTTTGCTGTTCTTTATCTACTGTGTTCTTAAAAACAGAGTTTATATAGTGTTAGTACCAGGACAGTTTAAAATTCCATTGACATTTGAGTTTTGCAGTTCTTGAATTTCCATTTCAAACAAATTGTGACCATTGAAAATTATAGCAAGACCAAGTCAGGAAAAGCAGAGTGTCTGACAATTATAATCTTATATTTTCATTGCTATGCAATTATAAATTCAAGAAAGAAGACATTGCATCCTGCAATATTAATTTTGACTCACACTCACTAGCTGTTACTGTCACAGCATTTTTCCTTCATTCAGGTGAGTCACCTATCAGGGACCACATTAATGTTTCTTCTCTAAGGATAGTCAGTAGCGCAGCCAAGCAGCAGGGTGCTTCAGTCTCTAATTCTTTAATCTAATATCTAACTTTCGTCTCAGACTGTACAACAGAGAGAGACAATCCCTTCCTATTCACACTCTCACTCTGCTCTTTCCTCCCCCAAGGCAGCAGGAGGAGTCTGTGCATATTTGCGCATGTAAAATTCCACATGTAGGGGGTGTGTGTGCATGCACCATTTTGGAAATAAAAACCTGAGAGAGTCTGGGTCAGTGTGGAGGCACAGCACATCAGCACCATTTGTGACTGATATTTTGTGTTTTGTCTGAGGACGAGGCCAAAATAATATCACTCATTTTATCTGGGCAAGATGACAATTCTGGTGCTCCCCTGTGACACATATGCCTATAATGGCAATGACTTGCTAATCTTCTATGAATCTTCCAGGAAAAAAATCAAAGCAATTAATAAGGGTGTTCAGTATAAATGAATAAGAGAAGAGCAAGTTGCATTAGAAATGGAAGTATCACTGAGACTCTTCCAAGCTATTATCTTCACTAACTGTCCATATTTTTGAAACAATGTGGGGAAACTGAGGAAGACAGTCAAATACAAGACCAGTAAAATATGAAATTTGAAATGCTCAATTAGTTTATCAAAAAGAGGACTGAAAAAATGATATGAAGGCAGTGTGGTAGAAAAGAGAAACTATCCAATAATAAAGGATTTTGTAAAATCCTGTGTATAATCATGTATTAAAAAAATCAAGTTAAAAATAGGCAAATTCAAGTTACCATGGAAAGCAATGGATTGTCTCATATGCAAAATTTATAGATTCCATTAAAAAAATTCCTGTTTACACAGAAAACATCTTGGGACAGAGTCAGCACGTTACATTGTAGAGGTGAAGGGGAAGGAATGTGATCATCACATAGTCTCCTGTGGTCTTATAATTTCTGAGATTGACAGAATTGACAAAGTTGAAGAAGATCTCAATTGTTTTTATGCAACTGAAGTGGAAATCTTTTAAAAAACATTACTAATTACATTTGTAAATTAAAAGTGTGTTTGCATTTTAATAAGATTTTCTTACTGAAGCATAGTATCTGCTCACCTCTGCTGTAGTGTAAATCTTGATGCAATATAACAGATGGCAACTTCTGCCAGGAACAAGAACATGATACAAATCTGAGATGAAACAGGTTTGAACAGTTTTGCAGAAGACACAAAAATGGAGAAATTGCTAAATAAACAGTCACAGGTATGGCATGATTCAGATATTCCATATTATATAGAAGCAAATGATTTCTTCCACCAAAGTTTTACTGCTAAATCAGGGGATGATACCATTTGAGGCTTCATTTTGGTTAGTGATAAGGACATGTAAGTGAAATGGAAAACAGGAAGAAAACTTACTTTGGTGATCACAAGTCAATTGAGCATTAGCTAAATGTAAGGTTAAACATAAAAAGACCTATATCGATTTAAGAAGGCAAACCTGAATAAATAAAGGGAATGGGATACTGAATCCATGTAGAATGATATACCAAAGCCTTCAACATTAAACCAAAGATGCTGACATTATTAAAATTTGTCTCAAATCAATCAAAGAAAAAAAAAAACCCAACAAACTAAGGGGAAGCACTTCAGATCTAACTGGATGAACTCCAAGGAGGATGTTGCTTAACAACAAGCAGAGACACAGTGTGAGGTAGACCTTGCAGAGAACAACAAGACAATGACAAAGACTAAAGAAGATGTAAATCTGCTACACTGTGACTATTTGACCTCCAGATGGAAGGTATTTTCAGTTTAGCGTCAAAACTAAGTGAATACTTTGTTTCAGTTTCAAATAATGTGATGTTTTAGTGGGGGCAAAATGATGGAAAATTTTAGTAAGATTATTGAAACATAAATATCTTCAGCTGAGACAGGAGTAACACTCAAGAAATGCTATTGAGTTCTAGCTCAATAAGGGGAAATCAATCTCAAAGAGCTGGCAAGGGCATGTCCAGTTCAAACATTGCAAGAAAGATTTTTCAACAGTCTTGCAATCAGATGAGAACAACACTGGGGTAGGAACTGGAGTTGGAAAAGTGAATATGATTAATATTATTGCAGGCCTTGGAATCTCAAGTGTATATTATATTTTTGAAAGGAAAGATGATCAAGTATTGAAAGAAAAAAGAAAATTAGGCAAAGTGCTGTAAGAACAAATAAAAGCCAGTCTTTTGGGACTGACAGAGGGAGTAGATTTTGTCAATTTGATTTGCATCAGCAGGCCTGAAGAAGTGCCATGTGGGAAACCTCAAGAAAAATTGAGAAAAATGGGATTTACTGGAGAAAGTGTAAGGAAGGTAGGAAACAAGAGAAATAGGTGAGCAAAGACAGGAACAGGTAGTGCAGAAAGACAGAGGTTAAAATATATAGTTGAGGCGTTACTAGTAAGGCTCATGAACTTTTCAGTCAATCCTTCTAAATATTTTCTTGATTGAACATCAAAATTGTGGTGGAGTTACCTAGAGGATATTGGTACAAAGTCAACAGCTCCATCGATACCGAAGACTTCTGGAATACTACAGGGGTGGGCAATAGAGATGGAGAAAGGCTAACAACATTGGATATTGATGTTGTAAAGCTTTAGAACATCAGGAGGTGTTTCTTCTTGCCCAGAAGCAATGGACTTGCCCAGAAGAATGTGGATCAGGTGCACAGGGAGGCTAAGAACACTAGAGAGCCAGAGAACCCATCTTTATGAAAAGGACACTGCAGAAGACTGACTTGTTTATATAAGCAGATTGTAGTATGGAGGAGGCTATGATTGCAATCTATAAATATATCAAGTGTGTAAACACAGTGAGGGGAAATAACTTTTTTAATTAAAAGGCAATGTTGGCATCAGAAGAAATAGAGATAAAAATATTGTAAATGCATTTAGGTCTGAAATTATGAGATTCCAAAGTGCTATTCTAGTTCTTCCAAGGAAGTCATTGCAGTTAAAAAGACTGAACTTTGAAGTTAAACCAAATACATTTATTAAATCAGTTTTAAGATACATTGTGATATCAAGAGCCAGGACTCCTAGTCCTACGTTTCACTGAGCTGTATTTAAGCTCTTTATCAGCACAATCATGTCTACAGGACAGCATTTATATACACCTTTCCCTGTGTTTCTAGGAGTATACCAATCTGCAGTTATTGAGGGAATTTTTTTTTTTTTCCCCAGGCTGAGAATAAGGGTAAAAAAGAGTGCATTTATTACCAAAGGCACGTAGTCCCTGCCATGCTTTCTGCCATGGCAGCTTATGAATGTATTTCTTTACTTTTGGAGTTGCTTGTAGTAGCAGAAATTTGTTCTGTATGAAGAAAAGTTACAAAGTTAAGACTGAATTGGGGAGCACAAATGTGGTATCAGATGTAGACATTCAGTACAGACATATGTTGGGTAGGAAGGAGGAACTCTGGGGCCAGCTGTGGGTGATGATCCAGTTTCTGTATTTAGTACAGCCAGACCTGGGATACGCTTAGTTCTAAAGCTTATGGAAAAGCATCAGAAGAAACAACAGTCTCAGGATTTTTTGCTTTTTACACCGTGAAAGTATTGTGAGAAGTTGTGGGGACTATGGAGTTGATATCAGCTGTGAAAGACTGCTGAGGAGGGTAAGCTCTGGGATCCAGCAAGTAATGGAACAAGAAATGGGATGGAAAAAATAATAAGAAATAATGGAAAATGATATGGGATGAATTCAGAAAGGTCCTTAGAGAAAGCCTGAAGGATGTTCTGAAGCAATTTTAAAATATACAGAGGACATTGTATAAATTCAGAATGAGACTATGCTAGCTCAACAGAATATCTGAGAACGTGAAAAGTTTCTAAGGAGCTATTTTAAGCAGCTTTTGAAAAATTAATTTCAAATGTATAACTGAAAATCACTCCAAGATCCACCTTAATTCCAGCACCACTGGGGCAGATTCACAGTGCAAGGCAGCTCATGTCACTGTCTGCAGAAATAGGCTTCTATGTGCACCTCCTGTTCTGGTAACCAGCAAGACTCTTCTGCCACACAGGGACAAAATTTCAGGGTGTGCTTTGGTTTCGTTTTTATCACGGCAGGCAGGATGGTGTGGTGCCCTTAACAGTTATGTGTGACGAATTCATCCAGAATTCAGAATCAACTTTAGATTAACTGAGCACTCTTGTTCTGCATCACAGAAGAAATACTGCATCTTTAATCCTTACCTGACTATAGTATGATGTAGCAAGAGCAAGGAGTTGAGAGTAAAGGGAAAAAATTGCAATGATTTGTAAAGGCGTCATTGTAATTACATTTTAAATGACATGATTCTTCCTTTCTTGTCCTGTGGGGATTTAGGATTGGAAATAAGACTTTTTTTCTTAAACTTAAAAAGCCAGCTAGAGATGGAGTAGAATTTGTTTGTCAGCCACACAACACTGAGAAACAATTCCTGTCCAAAAGAGGCAACACAGTTCTTACACATGTAATAGCTGTCAGTGGGAGGGGATGAATTTGGTAGGGCCAACGTGTAAGAAGAAATATGTTTGGTTAAGGGAAAGGTATTGTGGTAAGAGAATATAGGTAGGTTTGGCAAAAATTAACTGAGATTCTGTTCCTTGTGTGCAAGTTATTTTCCTCTTCTTTTTCCTCTATTTCCTGAAGAAATAGTTAAATCTAATTAACCTTGAAGAGAGTACTGGCAAGTAATTATAATATGGGGAAATGTATGATTTTCCCATTTGAAAACTGTTTTCGTGCTGTTTCTTCACAGGTACCAAATCTGCAGTTTAATTTCTAGCTGAAATTTCTGGGTAAATTTTCAGTGTAGTCTAAACATGTCTTTGAAGACATTGGAATCGTCAGCATTTTTTTGACGGAAATGATTAATTCCAGTTTGGAAATGTGGGATTAGGAAACTATTCGTGGGCAAAAATTTTGAAGAACAATAACTAGATCTTCTCTTATACCGACCACAGGCTGTTGATTCTCTTCAAAATATGTCAGGCACTATCCTACTAAAGCTGCCATCTCTGAGGGCTGCTGTACTCTCCTGCACCTCAGCCACATGCCATGCATTCCCTTCCACCCTTTTGCATGTGCAGAGCGGATCCTTTTCTGAAAGCTGGTCTGCCCAAAACTTAATCAGTGATTCTGTAAGGTTTCAGCTGGAACTGGCAATTCACCTGCTTTGCTTTGGCAGCAATTGGTTCACACAAGTCCCTTCTCTTAGTGTGGGGAGTAAGGACAATTCTAGGTCTTACAAACCATTTTAATCACTGGGAGAAGAAATATTTGGAAAAAGGTGAAAGAATGAATGCCTGATTTCTTCTCTTTATAGCATTTCCTTTTCTAGCATAATCAGACATTTTTGTAGGGTGGTGAGAACGCCATAAACACTAAAAGTAGTTCCACTCTGCAGGTGAGCAACATCAATACCAAGCAGTTGAGGCATTGTCACAAGCTCACTCTTTATCACAGTGGTTTCAGACAAAGTGAAACATCTCCAGATAGGGACACGGGGAAAGCAGTGCCTTGAAGTAAATTGTAGGTTAATGGTTATGATGCTCTTCAGTCAAGTGCAGGCTCTAGCTCACATCCTTCATGTATATATTACAGCAGGTGGTTATATAAAATGTCTCATCTCTTCCTAAAGAGTGCAAATACAACAATGCTTTTGTTTGGTGCCTAAATCCACTGAATTGTCCATTATTTCTGAAATAATGGTTGTAATAGGGCTAGGTGGAGAAAAATCTCTGATGTGACTTTCAGATAAATCAGTAGATAAATCATTTAAAGCTTTTTTCCTTAAAGGAAACCTTTTTTCTATGTTTCTGTTTTAGTGAAAAAGCGGCCTAATAGTGAAAAATGTCAGCCTGAAGGCAAAAAAATTAGAGGATTTAAAAAAATCAATAGTCCTTAAAAGATAGAAACATATATTGGTGTTAGGAATGACTGCAAGTATTTTCAGGGTATAGTCAGAATAAGAGGATCCAAATTAAAACAAAATAAAAATTAAAAAGGATAGCTATTCCAATGTAAAAGAGATAAGGAGAAATGTAGAATATTTGCCCATTATTGCCAAGGGTAATAGTGAGGAAAGTGGCATAAAAAAGGGTATCCTGCAACAACAGAAAAATATCTGAGGTGTTTGTATTCTTCATCTAGTATCCTGTGGTCACTACATTGTTTAGATACATTTAGGAGATGGTCTAAATTGATTCCTGCTATTTCAAGTATACAGAGGATAAGAAGGGATGAGTAAGAAGCCAACTCATCTCAGTGGACAGAGTTCCACTGAGTGCAGTGGCCATCAGATTAAACTCCAATAATTTCTTTTAGATGAAAAGAAAATTTACTTGGTAGGTGTTTTTGTCAGTTTAGGTCTATGATGTGTAACATAATGTTTGTAAGTTATTGCTTTGTTATACAAAGGAAATATTTCCCAGGTTGCCTGCAACCTACACAAAGAAAGAAAAGACTTGTGTATTCTGTGTGTGTAGTGTTTCTTCTGCATGCTCTGCCCAGGCAATGTGAAATTGGCCCTAGATGTCCGAAATGATTGGCTGGAACCCTTCTCATGGCAGTCACAATTACCCAGAATAACTGCACTGCTCCTCACAAGAGAACAGACTTGGATCTCCCTGCTCAGACAAATACAGTTGCAGTTACATTGCCAGAACTTGGGACCATATAACACAGAACAAGGGTTAAATCTCAACAAAACTATAGTCAAAAGGATCAATTTCTAGTTTTGTGCCATTTGTTGTGATCCTGATTGGGGCTTTTTTTGTTGGTTCCTACAGAGTGATGAGAGTAAAGATAAACATTATTGAATAAATGCAGATTCTAGTATCAATATCAATATCAATATCAATGAGGGGCCAAATCCTTTTGACTTTTTCTAATGAAGCCAATTTCAGTCACCTTGCTGGGGCCATTTATTCAAGATTTGCCCCAGAATATATACAAAAAATACAAAGGAAACAATAAAATAAGTGAAAATTCCATTTTTTGAGGGAAGAAAAAATACAATCGTATGTATTATATTCTTTAATTTGAATTACAATTGCAATTAAAAATTATATCCCTTTAATCTGAAAATTAGTCTCTTCTAAGAAAATGAGGTGGTGTGTGGCTGAAAATGTGCACTTAAAGTTTGTTTCATTGCACCATTTAATGTAAAACCTTACTGTGTGGGTCTGTTTACTTCCCATTTGTACTCTTTTCCTTGCCTTTTTTGCATAATATATTGGTAAGTAATAAGAAGCAGCACTGCAGCTACAATTTAATGGGAAACACAACTGTTTATTGAACCAGATACCCATTATTAATTTAACAACTGAATACAAACGCTTCTGGCAATCAGTGCAATAATTCTGTTTCCTTGATTACTTAGGGTTTGCCAATGGCTCCAGTGGAAGCTTAATCCAACCCTCAGAGGGGAGCAGTGCTGCCTTTTAACACTTGTAATGAAAGAACAAGTACCAGCCTAATTCAGTTACCGTGCATGCATTCCCCCTGACATCTTTTAAAGACGCACATATTTCTCATGTTGTTTTAGGAAGACATTAAAACTAGTCTCTTTTTCATAATTTTTCTAATATTTTGACAATTAAAATGAGAAATCTATGCAGCTAGAAGTTACAAGTACTTCTTTTTTGCAATGAGTTATCAGAGCTCACAGTAAGTGAAAAAAATTCCCATCTTTGTCTTGAAACTGTATTACCTACCTTTTTGAGGCAGCCATTGCATCATTCAAATTGCAGCACTGCATAATGGGCCCTGTAAAAATATGTACATTTTGAAGATATTCTGGAGTGGTTACACCACAGATTAATTTGGCCCAATGAGACTCTAGAGGGCAGTCTTGGTATAGTGAAAGAAATATATATTTTACTGTCATTAGAAACCTCAATCATGTAGAGTCAGTACAAATATATAGTCTTAAAAAAGCACAAAATATTTTTGAAGATGATTTTAACAAAGTTGTCTAATTTTAGCTGAAATATGAGCATCCTTTGATGTAAGATTATAATTCACTATAATATAATGTAATTTAAAATTCCATGTATTTTTTATATGGCTTAGTTGGATAGCTATGGGGTAAAATGGATGCATTAGAACCAAAAGGACAAGAAGATATGGTTTACTTCTTCATTTCAGCAAGAATGCAAAACCACTTCATTCAGACAGTGCATTTCTACCAGCAGTATAAAACTTTACCAAAAGTCCGTCAGAAGTCCTTTGCTTAAAAAGAGTAGAATAAAATCCAACACACAGTGAAGATGCAATTTTAATGTCAGTTTTTAAAAGATGTTTTACTTTATAAGTAATTAATCTTTATACACAAGTTTTGACTATTGTCGGCAGAAATCAAAATTGCTTGCCTTGTAAATTTTTAATTGAGCAGTTCTTAGATTAAAAAAATGCATTAGTCACTTTGACTGTGTTTAATATTTTAGAAGAAGTTGTTCTGCAAGAAAACAAATCATTGGTAATGAAAAACAATGTGCAGCTTGTAAGTACTTACTGTGCAAACTTTTGAAACATGTAACCTTTGTTTCTTTGCAGGCAAACAATATCTCAGGCTTGTTTTAAAATGGGAACTTACTTCCAGTGCCAGTCTTTCATCTGTATGGTTCAAAACATCTAGAAGGGAAAAGAAAATAATTACTCCCATTTGATGGAGGGGCATTGCCTTCTCTGCTGGCCACAGCAGATGTACTGTGAACGAGTCAGTGTAACAGGGTTAGTTCCAGTGACCAGAGGTTTGCTGGCTTGGGTCACTCCCACAAGGAGGATGGAAGATGGGAAAAGGTGTTGGACAGACCACAAGCCAAGCTGCAATCCCAAAAACTGCTCAGGCATCCTTCATTCTTGAAGCATTGATACACCCTTGATGCCTCCATCTTTGACTCAGAAAATTTAGAGGAGCAGAGAATCTCCTGTAGCTTCTCCAGGCAGGAGGGACTTTTCTCTTCCATCTCTGCTTGTTTATGCTCATTGTCTTCTCATGCTGAAGCAAGACTGAAATTATCTGCTTCTCTGCCCATATCACATGGTTGGTCAGCAGCAGTCTTGGGGCCTCTCTATAGACTGGGTTTGGCAGCCAAAAATATAGCTCCATCCCTTTAAAACACAGTCAAACAAAAATAAGCCGCATTCAAGAAAAATAACATCCTGGTTACAGACCTTTTTTTTATCTGGCAAGTAGAACATTCACTCAGAATATAGAAGTCGGGTACCTGCACTGACTGAGGAGGCTCTAAATTAACATTTGTGCAAGATTTTTCTCCATACCTCCCTATTTTAGTTATCTGGCAACCTACACTTAAAAATAAAATAAAAAAAAAATAATAGGGCTCGTGGGAGAAATACGGAGGAGCTTAAAGGAGGACTCATTGTAAGTGTCTCTACACTAACCATAGGCAGGCTGGGATGCCTTTTCTGTTAGACCAGGTAACAAATATGTGCTGAACATTCTGCCTTTTCTACAGTGTTGTCTCCATTTTTAACACTTTGTATCCATCCTTGGCTTTAGCTGATGAGATGCATTAAAATTAGAATAATAATGATTTGATCTGTTGGAAACCCTGATTTTTTTCTGTTTGAGGATGCGCCTTTCACATCTCCCTGAAAGTATGCAAATAAGCTTCCTCAAGTGATGAGTATTTTTGCTTTGGTATTTAAATTTAGACAGTTACTAGTGATAGGTATTTATGCTATTTTGCAGTCTCTCTGAAATGAAGGTTCTTTTTCTGAAAAATTGAAAACAAAATATATAAAAAAATCAACAAAGCTACAACTCTATTATTCTTTGTGTACCAGACAATGCCTTCAGATTCCTATTGATGAAAAGGGCTCTTACAGTGATTCTATTCTGATATCTAGCTTCTTAATTCAAATTGTTGCTGATTTTGTGCAATGATTAATACAAAAGACCATAATTTTAAAATAAAACCAAACTTGCAGTATTCTCTATTCTCAATTTCCTGCAAAGCTTGCTTAGCAAGGAAGGCATAAACTGTTTAGTGTAAACGACTTCATACACATTTATGGTTTTGATATATTTGTATCATATGAAGCACCTAAATATTTTGCAGATTTTGTTGTTTTTGAAGAAGTGTTTATTAAAGATTGAGTTCTTTTATAAGGATATGAAAATAATGTAGCCAAGCCATTGTACAAGTTTCTTCCAGTGACTAATGAAAAAATCTGTAGGAGTATTTGTCATTTCCACTTAGACAATCAATAGAAATAATAATAAAAAAAATTCTAGGCAAGAAATGTGTATTTCATGAAAATTTACTTTTCTGTTACAATTCATAGAATTATTAATAGTGCTAGTGAGCCTGTCTCACAGAAACTCAAGTACTTAACAACTCTTATTCTAGATAAATATAACAGACAGTAGTGTATATATGGAAAGCAGTTTCCTTTCAACAAACACTCATTCTCATTATGAAAGTCTGCACTTTTAAAGAATGTTAAAACATAGCAACTTCCTTCAAAGAATAAAAATTACTACCTTACAAGGGTGATGTCCTTATCCAAACCAGAGCTCCTTGCCTTATTCTCAGTTTCCAAGGCACTTTTGTGAACCACACCATGAATTTTATGTGACAGTCTCAGTTGTAGTACTACCTGAATTTCACTGTTGTGAAAATTCAAGTGGAAAAAATACAAAATAAGTAATTTTATGTTCTCTTGTCGAGAATCTGTCAGAAAAATGACAGCAATTCTCATTTTCAGTCTTAAAGCATAGACTTAGAAATTTAGACTCTTGTTGCCTCTTACAAGCTTATTGCTTACTGATCTTTTCACATCAAAGGACTTTTACTGAGCTTGGTGGTAGATCTATAACAGCAAACTTACACATTGAAACCCCCCTTCCTAGGTATACATGTAGTTTGCCTTAGACATACATATAATATTGAAGTTCATGTGATTATTTCACACAGATGCATCCTCAGTTCTTGTCTTTGTAAGCCTTTAGGACACACTAATTTCTAAGGACAAACTTCATGGAAGTCTACAGGCCTCTAGGTGCCATAAGTTAGTATAGATGGAAACTGAAATGCCAAAATCCTTGTCCACAGCTTATGCCTCTCCAGATGTTCTCTTACTGCCTGGAAAAGTATGTGGGAAGGGAAAGTGTATATGCTTATAGTCCCTCAAAGGAAGGAGAAATGCATTTAGATTCACTGGATTAAGGATAAAAAATATGAAAGAAATTAATAATATCTAAAGGAACATATCTAAATTTTTTTGAAATATGTCAATATTATAATAGATTACACCATCTAACATCACTTCTGTAAAATCAGTAGTGCCCTGTGGGGCAGTCAGTCCCTGCTTCAGCTTCTTCTCCAACATGAAAAACAGTCCAGCAAAGTTTGCAGAAGTTGCAGATGTTCCTGCAGCTTGCTGGTTTAGCAACCTGTCTTTCCAGAGACACTGTTAGTATCTCCAGGTAAGAGCAAGCAGAACTCAGCAGAATGGAGGTGCTGACTGCTGATTGTGTATGTTTTCAGAGTACACTGAATAATTTTAACCACAAGTGTAACTGTGTCAGCTTTTGCAAGAATTTCATCAGGCATAGCCTTGAACTCACAATGTTTTTTCTAGTCATAGAAAAAATACATGAATGTAAATATAAATACTGTTGACTGTCTCATCTCATTGTACATATATACTTCTCTATAAAGGACAATCCTTTCTCTTTTTCTTTCAGGGATGAAGAGGAAGATTTTACAGCTCTAGGCCTAATTGAGAAATGAAAACAATATACAATGCACCTGACTTCTATTACACACACACCTGGGTACCAACATGGGCAGAAAAAATGGGTGCTCTTAGTCAAGGTCATTTCCTCAGCTGGATGTGTTGACAGCTTGTGCTGAGGCAATGAGTCCAGGATTTACCCTCCTGAGTGGAATAACTAACAAATAGCTACAGCTGAAGATATTCCAGTATGAATTAAGAGAGATGTAAATCACTGTCAAATTAACAAGGTTGACAAAGTGGTTCAGAAGTTCAGCAACGCTCTCTGAAAGTGTGAAAGCATAATGTGGAGAATACAAATGAAATCTGCAGGACTCCTCTAAGGGTCATTAATCTTCATACAGTGCTAAAGCTCTACCCAAACTGTGTTTACAAAAACTGCAAACACACATTGGTTTTGATCAACAGAAAACCTCAATAATATTTAGATATGCTTTTCTTTTAGCTACTGGGGAAAGGGCAGCCAACAGCTATTTGAGGAGCATGTGAGCCTGGACAAATGGGAAATGCTAGATCTCAGGTGCAAGGGTTATTATTGGACCAAAGTTAAGAGAACTCTAGCTGGCTCATTTTTGTACAAGCAAAGTCTTAGCTGGCAAAGGCCTAAGGAACAATCTTTTCGAGTATGAGGGAACTGTCTCTGATAATGATTAACTGGGAAGGAGTGGCAATTCTTCTATCATGAACATGCTAGAGGATTAGGTGTCTTGCTCTTCCCTGTCAGGATGGAAGATTATTTGCGGTTGAAAAGACTTGAGTGCTAGCAAGGTCAGCATTATTACTTTTGTTAATCTTGATGTGGTGTGATGTTTCTTATTTAATGCTTGTTATTTGTATATCTTTATACTGTGTAAAAAAAGAACTGCTGCCTTACCTTCCAATTATGGTGTGTGCCTGAGATAATGTGAACGGGATGACGGGAGTGGGAGTATGACTGTACTGATGAGTTCTTTCTTTCTGCCTTCTGCTACTAAGCAGTTGTCATCTTGTTTATTCTCTAAAATTACTAATTGCCCCACTGAATCACATAAAAGCCAAATGAAAACACCACCCAAGCACTTCCACAATTTTCTTTTGCTTGTGCATTCAGCAGATGCATGAGTTAGGGCTTAAGGTATTTTTGGATTCTGAACTCCTTGGATCCCCAGCAGAGATTACTGTGCCTCCAAAGAAGGGGTATTTTTAGGGCCACTGACAGATGATGATCATCAGCAGGCATTTACCTGCGACCATCACTGCTGAAAAGCCTCTAACACCTCACAGTGTGCTGGTCCAAGCAGAAGCCATGAAGTGTTCCATTTAGTTCACTTTACAAACAACAGAGACATCACAACAAAGCTCAAAGCCCTTTTATTAAATGGAAGTAACTCATACTTTGTATCAAGAATGGGTGATATATTTCCTGTCCAAGTGAACTAAAATGTCTGGACAGCAAGCAGTAGCCTATATGAAATAGTAGATCTGTGAAAAAATTCCATTAATAAATTATACTTTTCTAAGGGCAGTCATAAATACAAGAACCTATTTCCTTCAATTTCATAGCTGCTGTCCCAAAACAATGGAAACCCATTGTCAACCTTTCAATAAAATCTCATCTTTTTATTTATAAGAATTTTCAAGCATGTATGCAGGAAAGAAAGAGTGCTAAAAACTTTAAGTTTGGTTTTAAATAATTAATATATTATGTGGAGAACTTTTGACCTAAGAATTTTTAAAAGTGTACACATATATGTGTGTGTACATATATAATTTTTGAACCTGCCCAGAAATTAGCTTTGCTCATTGATGAATTAATCAGATTTTTAGTGCACACTCAAATGTAACTGTTGAACAGTAGGAAAGACACCGGTGGTTATTCCTCATGACAGTGCCGCAGAGAAGCTGAAGGCCTCGGATATGCAGCAATCAGCACTTCCATGGCTGCAAGGGGGAGCACAACCTGTTTGATATTCCATTAAATCAGAGCAGGAGTAGCTGATATGTTAACAAGGCTAACAGCTACAGACGGAATAATCTTTCCTTTTAATTCCTACTATGGGATGGTGATCAGGGAGAACACGTGTTTCTTTCTGTTCTATCTTGGTATCATCAGTATGATAACACCTTCTTTTAATTCTGAAGCAATTAGTTCACATGGCAAAATAAAGATAAAAATCTACATTTTCTACAGTCTTGTTCAAAGCATTTCAACTGAAAACTAAGATCCATATAGCTGGTTTGCTTTTTTAATTGTGTATTAAAAGAATTTTATTTTAGTTTTTGTTAATCCTGTTGCTATTTTTATCTTCACTTCTGTTATCAACTTTTCTCTCTTTTTAAGTCATTATCTGTTGGGATTCTCGGTGTTTCTTTTTTTGTTTAACTGCTTTGTTATTGTTTTCCAGCATGTTCCACAAAACTCAGATGACAGTATTTCAATAATACCTGCTGGAATTCTACATTTAATTAAAATACCCCTGTGTCAAATACATCAATAAATTTCTTGTAATTCCACTCTGGGAAGAAAATATTCAGGATGCTTTGGAACTGCCCTGACAAGTTCTCCTTCCAGAGGTCTTTAGCTCAACTGCTTCTCTGTGAGGAGGCTTCTCTGTGGCAGAAAGGTCCATGGAGATACCACCAACACAGAGAGATGCTTTGCTGTTCCTCTCAGTGTGTCTTTGGCTAGGACCAGCACAGAGTTTGGATCCCAAAAGCATGTGGTAGGGCACTGGCCCATGGATGTCTGCCTTAATGACACCAGGGAAAGAATCATCCTGCACAACAGCTGAGGCTACTACTGTGCCCTCTGCCATGCACTGTGGTGAGATCCACCAGGCCCAGCTGGCACAATGCTGTAGTCCCTGTCAAGAGCCACCTTTGAAGAAGGACTCTCACTGCTGGCTCTTGGTTCCCCAGTGACACAATGTGACACAAAAACTACCTGAAATGACAACTTCCCTCTCAAGTCTTGGAGGTTCTCTCTTGGATGCTCACTAGTAAATCCTTGGGTAGTGACCATGGCTCTCCAGTCCTGGGCACTTCATGTCCTGGCTAATTCCTCAGTATTCTGCCCATTGCTCCTCCCAAGGAGGTGCACTGTGCTCACCCTGCAGGTGAAGGTGAGCCTTCGTGAGCTGACTGGGCGCCACATGTGACTTCTTAGCATGACTTTTAAAAGCATAGAGAAGTCAGTTCACCACAGTGTGGATCCAGTTTGTGGAATGTGATCAATTCAGGTCAAACTTGTACTGTCTTTACTACTATTTTGATGATCTGTCCTGCTACCAAGATCTCTAATTGACTTATAGGGATCATAGAGAGGCTGCTTACAATAATCTCTAAAAGGTCATGATGATCAGAGGATGTGCCTGAGGACTGGAAGAAATCAAATGTCACCCCAGTTTTTGGGTGAGCAAGAAGCAGGACCCAGGGAACTATGAGCCTGTCAGCCTAACCTCAATCCCTAGAAAGATGATGGTGTGCCTCATTCTAAAGGCAATCTCTATCTGCATGGTTAACAAGAAGGTGATCAGGAGTAGTCAGCACGGATCCCCTAAAGGTAAAACATGCTTGATCAACCTGATTGGCTTCTATGATGAAACAACTTCCTGAATGGATGAGGAGAGAGCAGTAGTTATTTGTCTACCTCAACTTCAGCAAAGCCATCAACACTGTCTCTCCCAACATCCTCACAGGCAGACTCAGGAAGTGTGGAGTGGATGAGTGGACAGGGAGATGGACTGAGAACTGACTGAATGGCACATTGCAAAGGGCTGTAATCAGTGGCACAGGGTCCAGTTGGAGGCCTCTCAGTAGCAGTGTCCCCCAAGGTTCAATACTGGGCCCAGTATTGTTTAACTTGTTAATCCATGCCTCAGATGAAGGGGCAGAGGCCTCCTCTGCAAGTTCCCTGATGACACAAAGCTGGGAGGAGTGGCTGGTGCCCCAGAGGGCTGTGCAGCCCTTCAGAGGGACCTCGAAAAGGTGGAGAGATGGGCAGAGAGAAACGTTCTGAAACTCAACAAAGGCAAATAGAGAGTCCTGCACCTGGGGAGGAATGACCCCAGCCACCAGTACAGGCTGGGGGCTGAGCTGCTGGAAAGCAGCTCTGTGGAGAAGGATCTGGAGATGCTGGCAGACATCCAGCTGTCTATGACCCAGCAGTGTACCCTGGTGGCCAAGATGGCCAATGGTTTCCTGGCATGAATTAGGAATAGCATTTTCAGCAGATCAAATGAAGTCATCCTTCCCTCCACTCAGCCCTGGTGAGGCCACATCTGGAGTGCTGTGTCCAGTTCTGGTCTCCTCAGGACAAGACAGACCCAGAGCTCCTGGTGTGGGTCCAGAGGAGGGCAGCAAAGGTGATTAAGGGACTGGAGTATTTCTCTTATGAGGAAAGGCTCAGGGAATGTGGTCGGTTCAGCCTTGAGACAAGACAACAGAGAGGGGACCTCACTGATGTCTAGAAGTATCTGAAGGGAGAGTGTCAAGAGGATGGAGCCAGGCTCTTGGTGGTGTCAAGCAATAAAATGGGCAGAAACCAACACACAGGACTTTTTACCTCAATATGAGGAATAACCTCGTCACTGTGAGGGTGACTGAACACTGGAACAGGTTGACGAAAGAGGGTATGGAGTCCTCCTTACTGAAGATATTCAAAAACCATCTGGACACCATCCTGTGCCGTGTGCTTTAGGATGACCCTGTTGGAGCAGGGAAGTTGGACGAGACAACTCACTGTGGTCACTTCCAACCTGACCACATCTGTGATTCTGTGATTCTAAGAGATTTTTCCAACCTGCCTCACTTTTATTATCAGAAATTCCTCAGTCCTGGAAATCTTTTTCTGTGATCAGGTTGACTATGACAACTGAGCCAGAAAATTAAGGATTTTAAAGAAAAAGCAGTCTCCAATGTAATAAAGCAACACATTTTGTTATGAAAACCACAGATACATAAAATACCTAACAACATGTAGACTAGCAAAAATCATATAGCTAACCTTCTGCTTTTTTTATAAAAAAATAATATATAGGTTCTTTCTTTATTTCAACAGGAAGGAAATAGGGAGAAAAGAGAAAATTTCTACTATTTTAACTTCAGGAATGTATTTCTGAGATACTTTTTGCCTTGAATGAGTTTTATTTTTCTTGACTGTGGAGTCATAGGATTTGGGGTCAATCAAGTTTCTGAAGGAAGAGAATTCCACATTAAGGAGACTCATCTTTCTCTTTGCTCAAGAAAGGCTTTTAACGCCTTTCTGTAAGGTTGGCTATAAAATATGGAGCAAAAGGGTGGGAACATTTAATATACTGGAGCTGAAACTAAAACCTAGACAATGAAGCATGAAATGAAGTATGCTTGATATCACAGGGAAACAGAATCAAGAAATAGGTAAGACAGAGAAAGTACGTAAAAGAACAATCTTTATGAAAAAAAGGACACTGGGGTGATTGTCACTTGAAGAGGGCAAAATTAAAGACAGAATGTATTTATGAAGAAATGGGTTACAGCACATGTAACCATCAGAACATTTAAGAATGTATCATAAAAATATCTTTTCTCCTCTGACCTATTTCAAAACAGATGCATGACTGGATTGCATGAAGAACACTGAGTGCTTCAGAGGGGTGGCAATTTAAAGTATTGTAAAGCAATTAATTACATTAATTACACTGCTTGATAGTACTACATACTTGCCTCTTTTGAAGGAAGGATGCCCTTATGTTTCCAGTGACAAGCTTTCTTAAGGGGAAACCATAACAACTAGAGGAACATAAAGAGTTTCTATAACCTTGTAATCACACGTCATACACAATGTACTATTTTCCCTCTTTATAGCAGAAATGCTCAGAAATAAAGTAGATACTTCAAATTGTGTTTTCTGTGACAGAAGTTAATTCTAAAGTAAGTATTCCATGAAAGAGAAACAGAGAAAACATTTTTACATGTCTATCATTTGTCCTTAGAGGACACAAAACAAATATGTTTTTTAAAGCTTGACACTGGTATTATTCTGTGTGGCCTGCGGCTATATGCTTTTTCCAGTTTGTAGAATTGAAGGATAAGAAAACAGCTTTGCATTAAGAGGAACACATTGTACAGGTTAATCATAACCATGCAGAAATCAAAATGCTGCCAACAAAATAATGGCGTACTAGAGCCAAGGGAGTCACCAGGATGACTGTGAGGGAAGCTGTGGGAGAATAACAACTCCTTTGCATGTGGGGAAGTATTTCAGGCATGTGCTTCTAAATTAATTATTGATGTGGCTGAAACAGAAGTTTTTACTACTGTCGACAATAGCAAATACTCGTAAAAATTTAATTGGCTAAAAGTTAATTTCAGTGTTCCTCAATCATGAAATGCATTAATTGAGAAGAGCCTTTTTTAAGATGTTTAAATTTTAAAAGGAAATAAAGCAGAAAAGCAGAATCAGGCAGGGGAATTTAACAAATGTAAAAATGTTGACAGAAATTAGAGTCATTACCTAGTCAATATTGTATCAATTAACCAAACTAACCATAGTCCCCAATGAGAACTAAGTAAAATGGCATGATTTTCTAGTTAGTCTGACTCGTTCCCATTATCCATTATGTCTGTACATTAGTGTGTACAAATCAGACAAACTAAAAGGCAGTGCCACATAAAATGTGGAGGAATTAGACAAAATAGTGTTTGTAAGAATTTTAAATGCTTTAAATCCATTAAATAATAAATAAATCATAATTTGTACTGGTGACAGTTGTTACTTTTGAAGGAGAGTGGCTAGTCTGCTGCCAGCTACCAGCTCTCCTCCAGCTGCTGTGGGAACATCTGAGAACCACTTATCTATATTGTAAACAAATAGCATCCCAAGACATTGGTAGAAGTACTTCCAGATTTTCAGTTTAGCAAGTTAAAGTGTAACTACAAAAAAAAAGTGAACACATTTTCTTTTGTTAAGACAACAGTCTGAGACTGACCTAACTGCAACCATAGACTCTTTTGGTAATATTGACACTGAGATTTTAATTCAGCATAGCTGAATATCATAATACAGCCACATTTAAATAATTGGAATGGAAAACTACATACACTATCAGAGGGCTAAACCTGTAAAATATTTTCTCTTCACTTACACAGTTTATATTTTTAGCCCCAAAGCATGTAACATCTCGATACCTCTGAGAAGCTGTTAGAAAGACTGTTCAGAGGGGATAACATAAAAAGTAAGAGCATGCAATTTTGTCACTGGAGTATCAGGCCTGCCTTTAGCTCCCTTTGAGGGACTTGTGGATAACCCAGGAAAAGCTCATATATTTGCTATGCCTGTCAAGTGTCTGAACACAGCAGTAAATTCACAGAAACACCTGGAAAGGCCACTTGCCCTACAAATTCCCCATATGAGAAATTGTATGCTGAAACTTCCTTTGACACTGCTAGGAAATCACGGAGGAGCTTATGAGAAAGTGTTTAGAATGCTGTGAAGTTTAATGCAACCTCTTTATTTTCTCTTTCTGGACAGCAGAGAGACTGTAACATTTCAGTGAGCACCACTGCTGGCACACGGGCTCATCTGATGTTGTGTCACCACTGTTTATTACATAATGTAGCACCCAACAGAAAAAATAAGTAAAACTTATTTTATTTAGTTGTTTCAATATATAACGGGGTGTTTTTTAAAAGTTAACAATTCTTTCTTATTGAACTTCCACTGTTAAATACAAAATGGTGTTAATAGGTAAGGGCTAGCTTTTCGCTCTGAGCTATAATTACACATGATAAAAAAAAAATATTTGGATTAAACTGTACAGGAGGTTGCCCTGGGATAATTTTAGCTATGCTATTTGCATATATAAAAGACACCCACCTTGTGTGCTGTATTGTTTTGTGACAACTACGGTCATCTAACAGGTTACACAAAGCTCTTTCTCATCATAGTTTAGGCAAGTATTACCACAATACAGTAAATTTACCGAAAATATATCTAGATCTCAGGTGGGTGAAAGTCTCGTTTGCTTTCATCCTATAGTTTGAAGAGCTGTACATTTAATCACTTGTAAGAGAGTTAAAAAATTCAAACCAGGTAATGAACTACGAAAGATGAAGATCCAATGGATGATCTTTTGTTTGTATAATTTTACCAATACTGATAATACAATATCACTATAACCAGATCTAATGAATTATATTATCTATTGAAAATACATTACATACTGTGTAAAGTTTGCATTTTTTAGGAGCAAATTTTTGTGTTTTGCTTATGAAAAGGCTGCAATACATATAGCCAGTGGCAAAAGTGTTAAGAAGTGTGTGTTCTTGTTTAACTGAGGCTGGGATACATATTAAAAGTCTTCTGAAGCAGCTTATTTGTACAGAAGCTCAAGATTTTGTCTGAAAAGGCTGCTTCATGGGTTAATGTATTCACCTATAAATAAAAGCAGTGACAGCTCTCCTGTCAGTACACACTGATGGACGGTTCCTTTTTCCACCATTACAGCCTTGTGAATGTGGGAAAATTAATTTAAGTGGTAGTTAATTTCTAATGAATTCCATTCAAGCGGTTAATATGGTCCCTTGATGTTATGGTAACCTTCATGGATCATTGCATTATGTAAATAAATTCTACTTTATGCTGGTTTATTAAAAAAAGAGGAAGATTGGTGAGTCCAGTCAAACCTTCACATATACAAACCCGCACAAAATTTCTTAAGAAATGGCTAAAAATAGACTGTTTGAGAAGAATACTCTTTATATCCTACAAAGCATACCATTCATCTTTATAAGACATATAATTTTTACATAATTTTGGCAGGATCATCTGTTATTTGGAGCTGAGAACAAGATTTTTGGGAAGGAAATCCTCTTCACTCAAAATGGTATTACAAATGCATCTTGTGTGTCCTTGAGGGACTCTCCAAGCCCTTAGACCAGCTGTTTTGCACAAGCATGAATCACTGGACAGGTTTCACACACCCCAGCTCCCACCTTATTCCCTCTTCTGGGGGGAGACCTCTGACAGGGTGTGCTCTAAGGAGGACATATCCATGGCATCTTACTCCCTGAAGTCACTCAGATGGCCAGTGAGCTATTCAAAGGCACTCCTGAAATACATAGGGTGAGGTATGTTACAAAGAAACATGAGGTAGACATTCGTTTGCCATAAAGGCAAACACAAAAATATTTGCAAGGACAGAATTATGTAAAATATTTCAGGAAAGATTAACTCAAAAGGTGTGTGGTGTAGCCAATCATGTCCAAGAATGTATGAGAGGGAATGCTTGTAGGCAGAGGCAATATCTTTTAAAAGACAACTGAGACAGTTGGAAAAAACAGCTGGTAAGCTTTGGCATATGTGAGAATGACTTGTCTACTCAAAAGCTTTATTATTTTTTTCTAACAACGTCAGTGATCTCATAAAATATATTACCTTTCTTACAAGGCCTATCTCACAAATTCAAATATTACACTAAAGTGTTACTAGGATGATGAAAGGAGAAGAAAGTTTGCTTCATGAGAAAAGACTAAAAAGACTTATTCATTTTAGGATTACAAAGATTTGAGAAAGGACATGGGAGCTACCTAGAAATAAATATCAAGCAGGTAAGTTCTCCAGGAACTGAAGTGCTGCTTAACAGAAAAGATAATGTTGGCATAAGTATAAACAAGTTGTGAATAAATGTAGATCTGGAGTTAGAAGATTAGAAGAGGAGGGAAGTTCTAGATTGTTTGAAGAGTCATTTTAGCAAAAGTCACTAAATAGTCAATGCAGAATTTAATGTATTTATTTAAATAATATTAAGTAGCTGCCAACATAACAGGGAGTTGGAGTTTATCCATTGCCTTCTCAACTTTTTCCACTGATCACCGTTCTGTGGACAAAGTGTCGGAGAGCTGACTGTGACCATACAGGCAGCACTTTCCATGCCTGGAGAGAATACAGCTATGTCATGGTTAAGAAGAGCCTAAATGATGTTTCAGAGCCCTTAATACCAATGGCCTCTACCTTGTGGCTCTGCCATCATAGCTCTCTGAGATGGCACACAGAGATGTTTTCCAGTTCACACTTGGCACCCAGCTGTGCCACCTCTCCCTGTGAGCCTTAATGTCAGATCCACTTAGTTTTGCTCTTCACTTTTTCAAGCAGTATCCAGCGATGCACCTTAAACTCATCAGAAAGGATCTTCCATAAAAATCTTTTTGCCTATCCTTGCCTGTTTTTCCTCCTGACCATTTTTTGAACATGACATATTATAAATCTTAAGTTCTTTAAAAGGCAGCATTTTTTTCAAGGTGCCCATACAATGAGATGGGTGACTTGCAGCCTTCCATGTCTGTGCTTTTGTTGGATAATGCTGAGAATGCATGCTGTGTGCAGAAGGCCACAGTACGAAGTAATGTGAGGCATCAAGGCCAGCTGGAATAGTACCGGAGGCCTGGGATGAGCTGAAGGAACCAGCCATACTGAATATAAGATTGTGACACTAGTCTCAGACAGTGCTAATGTTTAGACTACTCTAGTCTAGACACTGAACTGTGTCTGAGTCTGGGTTTTGTCTGAAGAAAGCATCCTGGAAACTCTCCGTCATGTATGCAGGGCAGATGATCAAGTGAACAAGATGCAGGAGCAAAACCAGTATGGTTCAAACTGACTCACGATATGCCTTACATTTCAAAATAAAATATCCTAGTATGCATATATGAATTCACAACCGCTTGAGTAACATGTCCAAACACAACTGCAAATGGGAGCCACCATGAAATTTGAATGTCTTTCACTGTGGTTTCCGGGGTATTAAGACAATGATTGATACCCTGTTTTTTTTAATGAGTGATTTGGGTGTTATATAGATCAAACTCTCATAAGTTCAGGTTAAAAAAATCAGCAAAGTAGTAATAATGATAATGGAGCAATAGGTAAAATTTTGTGATGTTTAGCATACTGAACCAATTTTCATTTTGTTACCTTCAAATGCAAAGTCATACATCTAGAAATCAGACATTGCAGCTACACCTGCAGAAGAGCAGGCTGTGTTAAGCAGAGGGGAAGTGTTAAGCAATGTAAATCCTTTACAGGTCATAAAAAACTGACAGCAAACAAATTCTTTACAGAAATTCATAGCAATGACGTGATCTTCAAATGAAGGAAGCAGAAGGTTACTGAGAACAAAATCCAGGCGCATTTTAACCTCAGTGCACAGCATCACTAAGATAGATTCTACCTACAGTTCCTGTGTCCATATTTTTTAAAAGAAATCAGAGGAGGATACAGGGAACAGAAATATCCAAAGGTTAGACAAAATATTTTATACTGAGAAAGATGATTAATCTAATTATTTTAACAAAAGAGTAAAAGGGTGCTTCAAATTTAGTGACTGCCTTTTGAAGGAAAAATATAGAAATCTAAGAATGAAAAGCTTAGCAAAATTTGGTAACTGCAAATTAAAGCAAACAAGCTCACCTTTTTAACAGTGAAGTGATGCTATTTTGTAACATCATAGCTGTGTGACTGGCTGCTGTGGTCTCTGGCTGCAGCCGTGTTTTAGGTTTCATGTCCTACCTCTGGTAGAACAGAATTCTTAAGCCTACAGATCAAGTCTCAGGTTACCATTTCCTATTTACTGTATTTTCATTCATTTAAATACATCAAATAAGTTCTTTTTTCTGTGACTATGCAATTGGTGATCAGGATGAATGACCAGATGACATAAAACCAACTTGTTATTTAATAGCTAGATGAGCAATCAAAGCAAAACCAAAGTACTTGGCACACAATGTAAATACAGAAGTTCTTAGCTAAAGCCTGAAGATCCTATGAAAGTGACCTATTTTAGATATCCCAGTCGCTTTTATAAATATTACCCTCCTAGTATGAGTCCCTTTTAAAAAGGTGTTCATTACCAATCTTTAATGTGTACAATGGAGAGACTTGAATTATTCCTTGCCTGTTCTTTTGCTTACTTTCAACCACTAAATGAAATCAATCCATTCTTAGATCAAATTACTTCACAAAATCCACTTTTTATTCCTTTTTGCACAATGTGGCACATAAGCACAGGTGGCTTCTTGAAAAATAGTGCTTGTTTTTAAGACTTTATTAATATTTACAGACAACAGATTTCAAAGACTGATGCACAAACTTCTAGATGAAATGGCAAATTTTTCATTCCTGGAGGCAGGTGGTAACTCCAGCAAGTGACAGCTTCATCTTGGGTGCCAATATTCTCTCTGTACCAACTTTCATCATTTTTAGATCAGGTTCAGTGTCTTCACTGTGATGAAGCTCTTATAAAGATTGCTGCCTCCACTATGAGTGGGATATGGAGCAATAACGAAACTGCTGCAGTTTATCTCCCAGAGGTATAGAAGTAAAACACCACTACTTACCTAAATAAACTGGGCTCTAAAGTGTGACAGTTCAATAACAGCTTCATGGGCAGCTCACCTATTCCTACTGGAAGATAAATTCAGCCCTGGAAAGCAGAGGAGACTGGACAGGTGAGGGCATGCCCCCTCATAGATGTGGTGAGGTAAATTGCCCCAGCTAGTTTGAAAGAATCCAGTCCCTTCTCAGCCTCTGGGACTAACTGGCAGAGATTTCAAGCTCCAAATTAATACTCTAGTGAGCTGTAATAGAAAGAATGCAAGTATTTAATTGTAGAATCAGCTTTATTAAACTGAACGGGATTAAATTTTATCCTTAACTACCTTTTAAAAGTAACTGGATAGTTTTCAGCAGTGTGTATCAAGGTGTGTCCACTCTTGCTGATTCAGAACTTTGCAATACAGTGACACTGCAGACAAACATAAATCAGCTTTAGAGTCAGGTGCATGGAGCTCACTGAAACCACAGAAACCTGGTGAAACCTTGGTGTTACACAGATGATACTCTGAACAGTGCCAGCAGTAGCATGTTGTGTCTGCTTGCACTGTTAAACAAAGAGGAGAAAGCAGACTGGCTTCCCACTTTCTTTTTCATTGTTTAAGAATATTTATGTTTTTGGTTTATAGTTTTATTTATATTTTTTAATTTTACCTACTTCATCTCTACAAATAAAGAAAAAACTCCAATTGTTAATGCTTGGCAAAAGCATTAGCAATTGCTCTGCAATATCACTCTTTCTTGTACTTTATTTTTTCTTTTGCGGATGGTATAATTGAATAATTGGAAGAACAATATGGTGTCTCCATCACTCAAAAATTGCTGTTATTTTAACTGAGTGCAGGAAACTGACTGTGGTGCTGTCAGAATCTGGAACAGTCACCTGTCAGTCAGCTAATCTCAAGGTGTACTGGCTCCATCTGAGCAGACATGGCTGCTCGGTACTGTAATTCCTAAAGATTTCTCCCCCACCTGTCATTTTTGAACAGCTATTGTCCTGAATTCACAACCAGTACTGTAATTCCCACACACACAACCACAGACGAAGTCATTAATATACATAAGTTCTAAGATTTATCCTCCAGTTGACCTAAATACACCTCTACCTGTTGAGTATCAGGAATCTGACAATCTTATTCCCTAGAACAGTCCTGGGGAGTTAAGCAAGTTCAGTCACTCACAACTGCAAATTATTTTCATAACTGTACAACGGAGACAGTCACAGAAGACATGAGGTGTCACATTCCCACTGCACTGTGGGGATTTAAAGAAGAATGAAGATTTTTCTGGAGGGGGTAACCTAGACATGTAAGCAGTAGGACGCCGAAAGCTGAAAATGTAATTTGAGCCTGAGTCTTATTTCAGTCTTCAGTGTATGGATTCTTCTTCCTGTGTTATTGGGTACTATTTTCCTCCCTAAAACATTTTAGCTGCAATCTCCTTATCATTCCCCTGCCTTTCAGCCTCCAGGCAGAGAAATAAAAAGGAAAACACATACCATTAAGGAACTAACATAGATCGGTATTTTTAGTATTCCAGGACTAAATTTTTGGCCTGGGTTAACTTAAGTAGTTGTTGTGCACCCCCTCCTTTGCCAACAGCTGTTTAAGTAGCCAACATTCAGAAGGTCTGTAATGAGGGATGTGAACCTGTAATGGTTTCACGTTCGCCAATTTCTGGTTTGTTTCCCGGCCAATGCACCAATTAATGTCATGGGTTTAGTGTTTGCAATTGTATATATATGACTAGGAGAGTTCCAAAAACAGGCTTACCTTAAAGTTGCAAAAAAGGATTTATTTACACACATTAGGAAAATGAGAAAACTAAAACTAAATAAACCACAAATTAAACTTTCAGACCACCCTGCTCTTCCCCCGCCCCCCCCAAAGTTCAACTTTCTTACACACACACCCCCTGAAGAAAGATAAAACCTGTGACTTCAATCAGTTT
>VYXD01004957.1:387682-414139 GCA_013397195.1 Hylia prasina
TCTTCACGTAAACAGTGGTCAGATACTGGGATAGGCTGCCCAGGGAGGCGGTGTGCCCGTCCCTGGAGGTGTTCAGGAAATGGCTGGATGTGGTGCTTAGTGCCACGGTCTGCTTGACGTGGTGGAGCCCGGCCACTGGTTGGATCTGATGATCTCAGAGGTCTTTTCCAACCGAATTCATTCTTCCATTGTGTGATTCTCCGTTCAGCGCGCACAGTGAAATTCATGCTCCTGGATAATCCCTACACAGGAGGTACGCGCTGGTTCGGAAAGAAAACAAACAAAAAAACCCCGTTAATCAGGATCAGGGTCACCCGCCATTACCGACGGCCGAACCCGACTTGTGACCCAAACGAAGAGTTTCCCGGTGGCGGAGGCACCCTCGTGTCACGCCCCGTAACTCCGCGTCCCCTCTTCGTGCAGGGACTGAGGCTCCTGTGATGCCAGAGAGGGTGGCGGGTGGAGCTAACTTGGGAAAGCTCGCTCTCTGGTTACTTAGCTGAACAGAAATAAATACAGAACCTGAATTTCCCAGTTTAGTTCACCACCTAGGTGAGATCAGGGAACAGCATTATAAATAATACGTTTATGTTCACCTCTCTGATCAGCCTCTTCTGTTTACTGGATTTCGTGCCACACCTGACACCACCAGTTTCCTTGTCTTTTGTACTATCCAATGTGCAATTTGGTTAATTGTGTCAGAGAAACGGAAGCTAATTTTTCGGTATACTAACATGCGTATTTGAAACTAACAGTTCAAGCTATTTTTTAATCTAAGTCTTTGTGTTCTGTGTTTATAATTGTTGCTCTGTAAATAAGATCAAGTTTATTTTACATTCTAGGTATATGACGAGAAGGATTACAGAAGAGCTAGATTTGTTGGACGACAAAAGGAGGTAACTCACTCTACTTTTTCTCATGGGAGAGGGGGTAAGTGATGGGTTTTTTTCTTTACCTGATAGAAGTGTCCTCAACCTTATTGTCATTAAAAAACCCCAAACCAGAAAAGCCCCAAAAAACCCCAACAAGCAAGAAACTAAGCTCAAACCCCACAGCCAGAACCAATGCAGCAACAGGAAAAAAACAAACAAACAAAACACCCCCCCCTTGAAAAACAAACCCAAAAAAACCCTACCAAAACCAAACTGGTTTGGATTTGGGGTTTCAGTGGGTTTTTTTTTTTCACCATGGTTAAAAATCGGTTTGAGGCAGCTTGTAGTTGCGTCTGTCTTACCTCCCTGCTTTTGATAAACTTGAAAAACTTAACATTTCCTTTGTGTTTGTTAAGTGCCTGCATTTAGGGTGTTAGAGTTGTAGGCAGCTGAACATCTTAAACTTGGAACAGTTTTTGTTTTAAACGTGTTCTAAGAAGTTGTTAGTATGTTTTTAGCACATTTACATTCAGAAAAATCACTTCATTAAATACTCTGCTGAATTGTTCATCTGTTTATATATCTGTTTACATCTGTTTTGAAGCTTAATTTGCTTCTGTGTAGTTAAATTTCTGATCTTTATCCAAACTATGTTTTTAATGAGCCTGAGAAGCATTTGCTGAAAAACTGATGAAACAAATAAAAGTAAAATGTGGACTATTCTGAAATAATGAAGCCTCAAATGCAAAGTCTAGTAATACCAGCATCATCCAAGTGCAGTGCTGTAAAGGTGGCCCTGTTGCTGCTGCTTAGTTTCACATACCCACTCTATGAGAAGTCCTTTAGCACTGAATTTTCTCAAATGATCCAGCAGCACAGCTCCATGAGGGATCTGCTGGCCTTTGGGATAGAAATAGAATTATTTCAGCTAAAATATATTCCTCAATGCCTGAGCTTTTGAATAGTGCCTCAGTGTGTGGCAGGAAAAAAAATAGCCCACTGATTTACGCTTGGAGCAAGGCACATCTGGATGTGCTGAGGGAATCAGCCCCTTCCTGCTGAGTGCTGCTGAGCTTTAGTTAAAGGGATATGTTATAACTGCAACCACTTGGGTTTTTGTGGTAGTTTTTTTTTTTTTTTTTTTTTTTTTTTTTTTTTTTTTTTTTTTTTNTTTCCTGGTGAATTCCTAGACTGTGTCTTGTTTAGTAGGCTGAACCATAGACAAGTCTTAGCTATACAGTGGATGAGAGGTCTTTGCTTTTCTCTCTCCCCACAAGTACCTCTTGTGGTTAGGAAAAGTTAGGATGAGTCGAATTCTTGCTTCTTGTCTTGAAGCAAAGGTGTATAATGGTTTTATCTCCCTCCTCCCTTAGCATGAAATGAAGAATGCACAATTTTGAGTGTTATTAAAAACAGCAGTAATAAAAGTTCTTGCTGTTTGGCAAAACTTATATGACTTGTGGACACAGCCCCAGACAGTGGGCTTCTTGATGTTGCCAATTCCTTTCAATACCAAAACTTAATTTTTGCTAACTTTTTTTAGTTATCATGTTCTTTTGGTAGGGACAAATTCTTCGATGGCAAAACTGACTTTTCCATTACTGCACCAAAAAAATGCAGATTTTGGGGAGACTTAGTGGGAGGCTTGGTGAAAGATGTTATTATGTACTAGGATTATATAAAAAACACCATTGTAATTCCTAGGGATTTATGTAATGAATGCATAGCTGTCTTTTTCGCAGGAATCTCGTCTTTATTGCAATACTAGCATGTTTATACACAGAGCAGTAGATGGTGCCTCCTTTGGGTCTGCATATTATTTGATATTCATACATGGCCTTTGAAAAAGGTGGCTCCTCCTGGAGTACTTTCCCTGAATTGTAGCAGTAGTTGTTTGCTCAGTGCAGACTGGGAGAGTATTGGATTGCTGTGGGCCCCACTGAGGGACAAGCTGCTCTGTCACCAGCCTGTCCAGACATGGATATGCTTTCCAGGCCGTGCCGGTGTGCTCTAGGAAGAAGCCCTACTTGGCAGTGATGTGCATATTCAGGAAGTGTGTATGGTGGATTTACAGAGTGGAGTAGTGGCATTTAGAGGGTTTTCCTTTTTTCTGATGCTGAACAATTTGTCTTTCTGACTCTTGTTATGAACCACATTCATGTTTTCATGAGATTCCTGTGCAGTGATAGAATAAGGTACATGGCTAGAGGCTCTAAATTACCAGCAGTTGCTTTATCTCATGCCTGACCTTACTTGGCTCACTATTATTTTTGAGTTTATCAGCAGAGATTCTTCTGCAATTTTATCTAAAGCAGAATCCAGTGTTGGCTAAATATCTTCTGTTCTTGCCTACTTGTTCCTGCTCACCTCCCTGCTGAATCTGCTGAAACCTGAGCACTGATGTGCCGTGTATATCAGGGGAAGGGGATTACTTTTGCAGAGTTTAGTGTATAGTTCATTGATTTGGCTTATAGCAGAGGCTAAGAGTTGGTGGAGGAGTTGGGAGGAAGCCTAAGCAGGAACTTCTCAAAATGGCTGTAGTGGAGCTGCCTGAGGAGGCAGCAAATAGTAATTGCTTTCCGTTTGAGTGGGGATGGTATCTGAAAGTTTCTCTCTTTTTCTTACAGGTGAACAAGAATTTTGCAATCGATTTGATAGCAGAGCAGCCTGTGAGTCAAGTTGAAAGCAGAGTGGTATCATGTGATGGTGGTGGTGGAGCTTTAGGACATCCCAAAGTATACATAAACTTGGTAATATCATTATTCTGCATATAGCATTCTGTGCATTCATTTTTGTAAGATTATCTAGTTTTTGCAATACTAGTTTAACAAAATAAAAGAAGTAACCACCTGAGGTGCTCATTTTATTTGGTGCCTGATGTAAATCAGAAGAATTAGAGGGCTTCCATTTGAAGTTATAGAAATTCCTTTTTGAAATTATGGTTTGTTTGGTAGAACAGTATTTTGTAAAAAGGAGATCAGATGAAATATTAAGAACAGTCACTGAGAGCAAAAATTAACATCCTTGCTGCATTTTGGAACTCTTAAGTATTTAAATGCCACCATGTAGTTTGACCATCCATTTGCAGTATTCTTGGGAATACGCAGTTTATTTTCAGTCTTGCAAGTTCAAGGGGAAAAAAAGGAGGAAAGCCAAACAAACCAGCCCCTCTTTCAGTCTTTGGGAATCTTGGTAGTACTGAAGACTGAATATTTCAGTCATGGCCAGAGAATGAAGAATAAATGTTGTCTTATCCTCCTGTTGACAGTAGTGATAATTTTCAGTGTATTCTTGTTCTAGAGAATAAAAATATTGAGGCTACTGTCCTATGACTTTAGTTGATGCAGCTGTTGCTTAGGTACTGTTCTCAGGTGGAGCCTCATTGCAGATGTTTTAACACCTTTGCTTGCTCACCTAAACTTTGACATTTCCTAATGCCCGAAAGAATGGTGGGAAGAGCTGGTGTCCTTAAGTGTCAGTGTTGTTGTGACTCCTAACTAGAGGCATAAGCCTTTGTTCAAAATAGAAAGTAAGAATTTTGTAATAATTCATTTTACCTTATTCTGAGTCAAATGTTTGTGGAGGTTCTGTTTGTAACACTTAGGAAGGACTTCAGCCTTAACTTCTGTAGCACACGCCTAATCTTTATGTTGATTTGTTTGACGTGTGCCACACTCTTGAAGAATGCTTTATATTTTGTGGATTTTGAGATTTTTTTTTTTGTGTGTTCACAGTCAAGTTAAAATTTGCCTGTGATTTAGTTCTTGAAAAATAAAGTCTGCAAACAGAGTGGTTAGATTAGATTAGCTTCTTTTCCCCTGGTCCTAACAACTGAAATCCAGGCTTTTGGGAATGGAGGGTAGTTTGGATTTTTCAGTTCTAGTCCTTTATTAAGGGGAACCATAAGTTTAACTTTGTTTCATGACTAGAAATAGTTATATTGGTAAATAACAGAAGATCCCCAAGTATTTAGCTGTATTGTGTTTTGTCATGTTAGGAAGGTCTGCAGTGACATTTTGGAGTCAGTCACAGTTGAAAATTCTAAAAAATACATGTATCTTCTGGAGAAAATAATGCAGTTTTATACAGCAGTAATTCCTCCTTTTCTCCAAACACTTTCTTGGAGCATTTCTAATGGATTCCTCCTAAAATTTTCTCCTTGCTGCAACTAACTGTTGCTGACCAAAATTCCTGTGTAGGAAATGCCAAATCCTATTGTGTTTTAAAATAATTGTGAAATGATCTTTTCAGAACATTGGAACACATATGACCAAACTGGCTTAAGATGTCTGTTTTGGTAAGAGGACCTTGCATTTCTGAAGAGATATTACTGTGTTTGACTTTAAAATTGTATAGTTGAATGTAAGCCTAGCAGTTGAAAGTCTGGCATAAGGAAAGCTACATAGGATACAGAAATAAAGCCTGAACCTCATACCATCATCTTTGCTTCCAGTGTTTCAAATAAGTCTAAACTCTGTACTTTGGCAATGCTAATTGGTTTTAAGATGGCACAAATAAATAAGAGAAAAATTCTAATTTCTTAAAGTTTTATAAAGTGAAACTAGCAGCTGTTGTATTTTTATATTTTTGCAGGACAAAGAGACAAAGACGGGAACATGTGGCTACTGTGGACTTCAGTTTAAACAGAAACATCACTGAAAGATTATCCCTGTGTGCTTGCAGATTTCTGTTCAGATGTTAACGTTCAACTATAAATAAACATACTTAGAAAGCCAAGATGTGTGTTTATCTTAACTGTGGAAAGTCCAGTCCAGTCTGTACGTTTTTAAAACCCACCTTGTGAAGTATTTGAGAGCTGAATGGTGTCACAATATCTGCTTTGAACTTAATTTAGTTTTCGTGTTTGATAGACTTCTCCCAGGCCTGTAAGTGGTGTTTGGCTGTAGGTAGGTTTGGTTTGTAGTGGGTAGATATGTATTCTTTTCAACACTGAATGAGCTGTAATTGTTTACTGGGTGATTAATTATCCTAGGTGTTTGTCTTTTGTCACTGTGTGACACTCTTAATTGGTTCATGGTCCAGTATCTGTAGCTAGATTCACAAATGGAAGTGCAATGATATAATGATACTCAGCATTACAATACTCACTCCTGGAAGCAAGATTGTCAGCCCTGAATTAAGCAGCTGCTCTTGCTAATTGTTTAAAAGAAGCCACCAGTGCCTGGAATGGTGATCAGTGTGAGCTGGAGAGCTACCTAAGCTGGCACGTGTGGAAGGTGAGGACATTATAACAATTTGCCCTTCATTTGAAGGGGTGAGAGTGTATCTGGTTCTGCTTGGGATTCACACCTGAAGCCTCTGGAGGAACTGGGTCTTGTCAGACTCACAGTAGGCATTGCTCCATTACATGGGGCAGCTTCTGCTCCTTTAATACAGGTAATTTGACAGAGGGCATCTACCTAGGCTGTGTGAGGCTGGTTGTGGGACATAACTACCCACTTGCTTAATTTCACTTAGGAGCATTCTGTCATGTGAGTTTGGCTTTCAAACAGGGCCTCTGCCTGGAGCAGATGGATCTGAGTTTGGCTTGGTCTTTGCTCCACAAAGCATTTTAATGTGTTGTCAGTAAATTACTTCTTTTTTGAATGCTGGTGATGGGACATGGTCCTGGGGAGTAATTGCTGCTTGTCTAAAGTTTAACAGGGTAGGATTCTAAACCTTAAGTTTACATAGTTAGATTGATGTTGTATAAAGTTGAATCAAATCATGTGGGCCTAAAGCTGCTTAACTTACTTGTGTCAATTTATAGTTGTAGATGGACCAATTCAGGCTTAAAGCAAGGTCTGAATACTTCTCTCTGTTGTGTTTAGAGGCTGTACTGCAGGTGAGTAATTGCATGGACACCCCTTCTCTTTTTTCATTCACTCCACCTATTTACCTCTCTTTCTGTCTCTTCCCCTTATTCTTCTCCTCACTTTTTCCCCTTTCCATTACTGCTGGTTTTCAGTGATCCTCTGGCCATCAGTTTATTCTTTGTAATGACCTAGATTTAGGAAGCACTAATTAGAGTTCTGCCTTGTGCAGTGTAGGTTACTGAGCACTGACCTTTCTATAAGGCCAGGGTCTGTTATGAAGGTTGTGATTAATGTTAGTGCAGTGGCAAAGTTAACATAATGTGTTTAGAGTAGCTCCTGAGCATGTACAAGGATGGCAACAGATGCTTCCATGAAACTGAGTAATTGGCAATCTGACCTCATGCAAATGATCTGTCAACTGTGAGTAAATGGGATGTTATGAACAGTCTTCTGGTAAGTCTTATGCTTGAACTATCAGTGTCTGTCAAATCTGGTTGCATTTTACTCTGGCTCTCTACCAGTTTGTAGGGTATTTTGTCTGGCAGCGTCCTCTCGTCGTGCAATCATCTCTACAAAGAGATCTGAAACAAATAATTGTTTGCGGTCCTCTTCCTTGGACCTTTGATGTTCTAATGAATAATATATCTGCTTGGATCACTGCTGCTCATAATAAATTAACAATGTTTCAATTGGCACGGCATCTGCTGAGGACCCAGACAAATCCCATCCCACTGGTCTGAACTATGGAATGCTGTTCTTGGATGTTCTCCCTGAAGTGCTTGTGCTGTGTGAAGCTGTTGACACCCGTGAAACGAAGGCCTCTGCTTTGCTCCGGTGATCTCCGCAGGAAGACTTTAGACTTTGCTTCTTACTGGTTCCTGTGTGCTAGGTTCATGTATCTACTTGGGAATGACTGTTTGTATGAAGTCTTGCACTTTGAACTATGCCATCCACATACCTTTGGAAAGGCTGGCCTTGATTTGCAGGAAAAAGCAGTGGGGAAAAGCAAGAACTTAACTTTACTGGTTGCCCCAAGCAGATGCATGTGGAAATGGATGTGTAAGGATAAACCAGAATACATCAGTATCAGAGTAAGGGTAGACTAAACCAGGTAAGTATCAAAGCAGCTTTGCAGTTCTCAGGCCACGAGGTCAGACTCAAAAACAGTATGGAATAAAACTTTCAGACTTAGATTCTGTCAGTCACTGTTTTGTTCCTCATAGATAATTCATCCCAGGCCAGAACTACATTCTCTGATTAGCAGAGTACAAACCATAGTTTATACTTTGTCACTAGGGAAATGTAAAGTACCAACACATGATAATGGCCACAACTTTGTCTTGTTTTACCTAGTAAAACCAGATAGGCTTTTTCCCCCTTTATTGCTGCACGTATTAAGGTTGGTGAAAATCACCAATGGTTTTAAACTTACAGAATAAGGACCATCCATCATTTTCCCCACATTACTTGGTAGCTCTCTGTCCTCTAATTAAAAAAACCCTAAAATGTATTTACAAGACAAGTTCTGTTTACAAGAGCACAAATTATTACTATGACCATGGCATAATGCGCAAAAGCAGATTTTGTAAAATTTTTCAGTTGTATGGCATCTGCTTGTGCTCTGGAAGTTGCTCTTGTAAAAGTCTTCTCCAAATCAGCAGATAGTAACCTTAAATTTCTCGCCCTCTGATCTTTTTCCTTAATGCTCTTGCAAGTGTAAGACAAAATACAGCATATTGTAATAGCAATAGAAATGTTTCCTTTTGTAATATCCACATTGTTGGCATTGTTTAGTGTGTTCCCTGCTAGTGGTACACATTGTTTTGAGAGGCAATACTTGTTGGCCAAGAGCCAGTGCTAAAGGACGCCACATGGGTTAAAACCTTATCCCCATGTTCAGTGGACAGCAAGGGGAGCTGTAAAGGTAATATGTATGTTGTAAATGGTTGAAAGAAAAAGAACAGAAGACCAATAGTAAGCATAACTAAGGCAATATGGAGCACTGAATTCCTTTAGAATCAAGCAGATGTGCTGGCCTAATGTGAGAGGGGTGTGGTGGAATTGTAAAGTGATGTAAAAAGATTGGCAAATTAAAAGATATACGTGTTATATTATGTAATTGTATAGTAGGAAGTCAGTGCAATAATTTCCAGTAATAGGCACTCAAGGGGTTGCTCTGTAGTAGCTGCTAAATTTAGCCATTTTTAAATTGGCATGCTCAGATAATGAGTTTTAACAGGGCTGTCCAGTGAGCTTCCTGGAGCATTAATGCTGATTTTTATATAAGCTTTGAAATACTGGAGAAAGAGCACAAAATGGGTAACGTGCCAACATTCAAAGAGGGTAAAAGGCATGACCTGGATAATTGCATGTCTGTCAGTTTGACATCACTTCTGGGTAAAATAATAAGGGACCTAATTAATAATGAATTAAAGAAGTGTTGTATAATTAGTGCCAATCAACATGAGTTATAGGAAAGCCGGATCATGTCAAGTTAGATGTATTTTTTATGAAATTAGAGAAAGTGGTTGATAAAGCTAAAAGTGTTAATGTAATATCCTCTTGATTTCTTTGAAGATTAGAGTCGGTAGTCCATATTTTGATTCAGAAACGAAAGTCTTGTGTAATCAACCAGCAACACTTTACATATTTTACATGTGTTAAAGGCTAGATAATTCTTTAGTGTGTAACTGTCAATGTAAAATGAGACTCCTTGCTGAAAGAATGCATTCTTCTTGGACCCCTCATGGTGTCCTTTCTCAGTCCTATGGTACTGAGATTCTTAGGAGTGTCCTAGAAAAACATGTAATAGCTGCTGATGGTTTGCTGAGGATTGAAAGGTTGAAGCATTGTTAAGGGAGAGGATTCAGCAGTGATTCTATTCATTGCCGCTTAGACAGCCAAGGCTGGCACAAAGCTGAATGTGTTTCAATGCAATGAATGGTACAGGAAAAATGAAATGCTGTCCATATTTATTGTAAAAACAATATTTCTTTGAAGTGATAATTGTATCAGCCTGATTCGGAATTTATCCTGTGTGAATAGCAGCCCTAATAACTTCAGGTAAGAGGGAATTCTGACTGCTGCGTTTGACTGGGGAGTCTGTTGGTGATCAAATGCCATGAATTTCCAGTCCAATTCCATGTCTGAAATAACTTTTATGAACCTTGGAGGAATAAACAGAGATGTTCGGCAGGCACATCTTTCTGAATTTTATGTGAGTCCATTTGTTTCTTGAACACTGAGTCTGTGGTTCATTAATTAATATGGCAAAGTTAGAGAAAGTTCAGAGAAAGCCATGGTACTAATTAAAAGAGTAGAAAATGTATTGTGTAGTGAAGGATCTAACGAGCTTTGTCTTTGCATTTCCTTATAAATGAGGTTAAGGGGATGACTTGATCAGGGTCTACCAGTACAAATGCAGCGAACAAAACCTTGATAATGGGATCTTTAGTCTGGCTAGAAATGATGAGCTCCAGTGGCTGGAAGCTGTTGACAAGCAGATTCAGACCAGGGGAAAGGAGGCATCACAGTCTGGGATTTACCAAGCATTGCAGTAAATTCTGAAGCATTTCTGACTCTATTTTTAAGCTTGATATTTTCTAAAATGTGTATTAATTGAAACAAGACTGGAATCTGAAAACCATTATGGACTGTGTTCCAAAGGTAATTATATCCTTGCAATGGTCCATTCTTGATCTTTGAAATTAAATATGTATCAGGCCAGAGATAGTGGTTCCACTGAACAGTGATGCTATTAAAAATGCCTTCCAGACCTTGTTCTGAATACGATTCAGAAAGGACTTGAACTTTGTTTTCCCACAAAAAGTATTCTAGTGGTCTGAGTGATGGGGACTTGAACTTTGCTGTTGCAAAATAATATTTGGCTTTGTAGCATTGTGGAAAAAGACCAAACCTCAAATCCTGATGTTGATCATGACGAAGAATTGTCATCATCTGCTCAGTGTCTAACAAAGCCAGACAAACTATAATAAAAAAAGTCAGTGCTTCAGGACATGGACAATTAGAGGACTTCAGATCTGTTCTCACTTTCTCATTTAAGAGAACATATGTGAAATCTGCACTACCTTTTGGGATGAAAATGTGAAAAGATTGTTTCCATTCAAACTGAAGTCACAGATTCCAAAGGTTTATTGTAATTTTATTTTTGGCTGTATTGCTTTTGTAGTGCTTTTGGTGCTCATAGCAGGTTCTTGATTGAAGGGACTTGTACTTTTCTAGGTTTGCTTACCCATTTGAATGCCACTCTGGATTGCAGTGGCTTCTCACATTTTCCATGGCTTTGATGAAGTAGCTAGCATTCAGCATCTCCTGTCCTGGATAATAGCATCTTCCTCAAGAATAGCCATGGAATAAAGTGTTTACTGTTTAATCATGAAATGTCTGATTTTTATGCCAATTAACATAAATTAGACATCAGATTCAGACATTTTTGAGAAGCCTGAGACAATACTGGGAAAGTTGGTACTCACCGGTAAAACATCTGTCTTTATTAATGCTAAGAACAATTGAAAGGATTTTTAAAGCATATTAAAAACCAAAAATAAATCCCAATGCTACTTCTCCCCTGTCCCCCTCGAAAACAAAAAGCCCCAAAACACCTCAAACAATCATCTTTGCTAGTGATTACATTTAAAGAGATAGAAACCCCAGGAATTTTCAAAAGAGAGAAAATGTTTAACTAATTATGTCCAATAGGTTAGGAAAAAAGCTGATGCTTATATTAAACAGTGGTGAAATATGTTCTGTTCCAATGATAAATGGAAAGGATATTAGGCTTATACTCCCAGTAAAGACCTTTAGACCTGCAGGACTGGATAACTTTGAAAATAGTTGGCTGAAGAGGTTTCCCTATTACCTTCATTGCTAGATCTAACCTCTTGGAACACAGGTTAGATCTATCAGAAAACTGCAGGAAATATATTTAGTACAGCAATATTTAAAGATGCTGTGGATGACAGCATCTTGCTGCTCATTCTGGCTGTTTCCTGCTCCATTAGAAGAGTGATTGGCATCTGTTACTTTATCTCCATGAAGATTTTTATACACTGTGTCCTGTAACCTTTGTTTTCTTTTGCTAAGATGCACAGGACAAGTTTTTATTTCTTTTGTGATTTGTCCCTCAGCAATTTTTCAACACATTAAAATATTGCTAGCTACAGTGAATATAATAACTTAGCATTAAGAACATTGCTGCTGCATGTAGAAATAAAATAGCAGGGAGGGAATCCCCTTTTTATTCAAGGGCATGCATTCACTTTGGATAGTATTGGAGACTTATGCAGGCTTGGTTATCTGCCGTGCCCTCTAGACTCGTTGTGTCTGTCTCCTGTGTTACAGATTTGTTCTGGATGCTCTGGATTTGTTCTGTTCCTTACTGTGTGACCTTGCACTTGTGTGTATGAGATTTTGTTTAGCTTGGATGCACTCAGCTGAGTGGTTCAAAACACTTTGCAGTTCTATCTCTGTCTTTTACATTCCTCTGCAAATATTTGCATTACCAGACATGGTTTTGTATTGATTTCTAATTCTGGGAAACAGTTTTGCTTGGTGTCAGGCCTTGCCTAATGAGAAATATCCTTGTTTGACAAGAATTTCCACATTTGGAGCAACTTTTTGTAATCTGCCACCTGCCTATTTCTAATTTCACCCAATAGTAGAACTATAACAATAGCGTAAAACTTTTCCTAAAACACTCAAACATTTAGGGGCCTTACATCTTACAGTACAGATTTTTCCTAATGTCCTATCTTCTGTAAGTTGTGATAAATTTATCTTTTTCTGCATTCCCTATTTTTTACTGGTTTTAATATTTTGTTTCAGTTCTTCTGGTATGATTGTATGCATCAATAGCTTATGTAATTATTCATGACTTTGATCTGTATTCCATCTTAAAGCAGGCTCTTACCTAAAGTTGTTAACTGACTGAAAAGTGCTGAAAACTTCACAACAGCAGTAACTTCCTTTTTCTTTTTTTTCTTTGCAAATATTGGGATGAGTGTGTTGTGTTTGTTGTGGAGGAATACCCAAACCAGGAATTATTTATTTATTCAGTTAATAAAAATTGAAACCCCTCGTTTTCTAGCTTGTGATTAAGATTTTCAGTTTTCATGTCCTGTCTGAATAGTTGAGAAATATGTTGCAAACCAGGAGCATTTGGGGGAAAATAAGCCCCATTTCACTAAGATTTTTTTTCAACCTCTTGTGTATTTGAAGAATGTTTTATCAGTTCTAGTAACATTTCTGCTTATTATTTAATGAACAAAATAATGGTGGGTTAGTACTGTTCACTTTATTTGGTGACGTTGATCACTTTGACCTTTGAAGTTGCTGTTATGAACACTGTAACTCTGTATTGCTCTTGGAACAGAAAAAAATTCTTTGAAATAAAATGTGTGAATCAAGTCTGCTGTGCTGTACCCATCTGATTCAGAGAGGAATAAGCATGTCTGACTTTCTGTATTGAAATTACTTGTGTTTCATCTAAGGTCAGAATTATGAATGACTTCTGATGACCTGTGTGGTTGTAATCTATGACCTGTTTTCTTCTCCTTTCAAAAAGGATACAAAGCTTCATACTCCAAGTATTAACTCAATTCTTGTGTTGCTCAAGCAGATCATCTTACCAGCCACTGACACTTCCTTGTCAGATGGCTTATTGGTGTTTTAGTGAACGTTCATTATATTTTCCTATTTTTAAATTTTATATAAATCCTTTTAAAAATTTTTCATATAACCTGAGAAAAGTGTATTTGGAAGCTGAAAAGAAGCTGATATTATAAAATTGTTGTGATCTGAATACTGGTCTTTTTCTCCATTTCATAGAGTTCACCTCTGCTTAGTCACCTCTTTTTGGGGTATTCCATACATTTACATGTGTGCAGGTAATATGTCAAGTAGTATATACCTTTCACCTTTCAAATATGTAGTAAATAATAAATATGTGCTGCTGCCTGTGAGCTTGTGATGAGTGCCCATACGGATGACTTCTCTTAAAAAATTGCAGAGCTCCATAAGCAATTTAAGGCTAAGTTTGGAACCCATGTGCACAGTCAAGGGAAAACGGTGTGGGGATATGTGCTGTGTGGAATAATCCAGTCTAAAGCTTTTGTGGGTTTTGGTGTTGATAGACTACTTAAGGTTCTGTATATCTGAATTTCGTATGGATCACATTTGTGTAGGTAGGAAAACCCCACATAATTTGTAGGAAATTCCCATTTTATTTCATTTTGCACCCTATCATCCATAGAGTGTTCTGCTCTCCAGATTGTCCGGTTTGGCAGAGGGGATTTTTCTGATTCATGAATCATCTAAAACAATGTAAAGAAGCATGAACTAGGATCCTAATCCATTTTGCATCTAGCTGAGTCTTATAACTCTTAAGCTAGCATCTGCTTTTTTCCTTTCTGCTTGTTTTCTTTTGAGGGCATGAATTTCTGCTGAGCTGATTAGTTGATGGCAGAGTGTTAGCAGAAGGATGGACATGGCTGCTTCCCTACAGTTAGAGCCCTCTGTTGTGTGGGTGTGCTTAGTAATACAAGGGGCTGGTGGTGCAAACTTTCAAATAATGGGCACAGGCATCAGAGCTTTGGTTAAAAGAAGTATAGAATAAAAACCCTTCCTTCCTTTCCTTTATGACTACTTAATATAATTTAGAAGTCAGAGCTGGAGTGTCTGCAACAAAACTAAACTAGTCAGTGTGAGAGATAAGCTTAGATTATTTCCCATTTTTATCCCTACTTTTTGCTTTCTGTACTGTCCTTACTGAGTTATATTCCTTACATAAGGATTTCACTCAACGGATCTTTAAGATATTTTTGGAAATAACGTGGATACCATTCCATGTTGGTAAATCTTAAATTAGTGACAAAGCAAATATGATGCAGTACTTCCTTCATTATGAAAGGTAAGTGAACAGAGCCTCATGTTATTTGAGTAAAAATATGCACGTATGTATTAGGCAGTTGGAAAACTTTGGGGGAAAAAAAGATGCCCACAATGATTTAATACTTCTTTTTGATGTCTTGCCAGTGAAGCCAAGGAAAAGCCACTGTCAGCTCATCACTCTGAACCCCATGGTACTATCTGAAGTGCTTCATGTATCATTCATTACAGCAGGTAGAGGGACAATAAAATGTGGTTCACTTTAGCAGGAAACTCCTTTAGGACTGTTTGGTTAAGTGACTTAATGGCTTATTCTTAATGTTCTTTTCTTTTATCTTGAGACCTTATAACTCAAAATGACCGAAAATAATACAAATTCTTCTTGGCAGCAGGTCACCTGTGAAATATTTTCTGTCCAACTTTATTACTTTTGAATGCAAAATGCCAAGAAAAACACGTGTGCGTGTCTGGGTATATGAAAAACTTACAGATATATACATCTTATATGTACATCTATGGCTCCTTTTCATCTTCTGTATACTTATGTGGGCACTTACAATAGCAGCAAAGAAAAAGTGGTTTAAATCAGATAATCTGTACCTCATTATAATCTGCTCCATCTTAAAAGCACTTAAATTTTGACATGAGCCACTGATAAGTGACATAAAAGCAGAAACAAAGGAGAATTAAAAGTGGTGGAACTTAAAGGGAAAGATGTAGTGAAGCAAAGATGAGAGCTAGTGAGCATTTGGGGAAAACTGGCTAATTCAGAGGCAGAAAACTTTGGTCTACATTTTTTTTCTGAATTCTCTTTTTGTAATACGGAAAATATCTCTATATGTCACACAGAGGAATTTTTAGAAATCATCCAATCTATGTTCTACAAATAGAAGAACATGGAAACTCTGTTTAAAAATAAAATGCCTCAGAACTTCCTAGAAGGATAATTATATTAATTCTCCATACATATTTTAAATTTCATTATCAGAAGAGAAAAAATGGACAGTGAAAATGAACATTTTATGTAGATAGAATTTGCCCAGAAAAAAAAAAAATCCTTTCTTAGGTATACTGTGGTTTTGTGCAGATGTAGAAAAAATGACAGTTTCAAGGGTAGGGGTGTCTTGGGCTGTGATCAAGGAAATCACAGTTAACAGTCCCTCTCTGTAAGATTCTGATATAAGCAGAACAAAACAGATTAAATATAAATCTGACAAAAGAAAGTGAATCCAGTGAATCCAGAAAACACATACATCAGGTGTCAATAGCAAGTATCTGTTAAGTAACTCATAACTCATTTCCAGCTTGTTTTATAATTGGCTGAGCAAAATTGAACTTAAATATTAGCATTTTGTGATCTATTAAGCAGTGAATGGGAAAGGTACCAGGCAGCTGCTAGAGGCAGAGCAGCAGTACAAGAGGAGGCTCTCCTCTTGTACTCTTCTCTCTTAAAGACACAAACCATCCTCAAAAGTTCTAGAAGAGGCCTCTTATTTACATTTAAAAGACCTGACCAAACCAGAGGCAATTTTGGTTTGAATCCGGTCTTGGAACCTGTGCATTTCTAGCTTCTTCTCAAAAGAAGTGTGTATTAGCTAATTTATTTTAATAATAAAAGCTTGGACAGAAAGTCTTAACTGTGAATCTACAGCTGAGTCAAAACATCCTTTTACTTTCTGATTTTTATCAGTATAACTGTAGAACTGCTTGTTGTTGCCTTTAATGTTCATTGTTAACCAAATCTTGTTTTGTGTCTTATCTTCTGGCTATCTCTCTAGACATGTTTATGCTCTTGGTGTATGTTAATTTTTCACTACGTATCCCTAACATCACTTCCTGTGTAAATCCTTTCTCAGGACAGATTGTTTACTGAAGATTTCTGTAATTGATGTACCACTACCAAGAGCTCCTACTGAGAACTTCATGCAATGTAGCCATGTTCAGGTGTAAAATATTTCTTGAAAACTGCTTCCAATGTTTTATTATCCTCAAAGCATCTTAAAACCAATATTTGTTCTACTTGCATTATAACTGTCCCCATGTAAGTTTATTTGGTTTAAATGAAATAAAACAGACTGTATTGTTACGGCCTCTTCCACACATGCACATCCAAAGCTGTACCTTCTGAACAGACCATGGGAACAAGATGGAAGTACCAGTCTGTGGCACTGTACTGATGTAGAATTTTTAAGTGGGGGAGAATTATTTTCTTATCTTCAGGAAAACTATTTGACAGCTGCTTTCATTTTCTTGGCAGGCATTACCTCAGTTACTGTCAAGGCACCACCCCCACATCCCCCCCATAACAAATAATGGCGCATAGAAAGGCTGATCTGTAGTTCTTAATCTTGGCTACATACGTTAAGCCTTGTTAAATAATTTAAGGCTTGTTATATAATTTCAGTGTTGGGTGTGAAAAGTTATAACTGTTCAAAGACCCATCATTCCTCTCCAGTACTGGACACTTGTGGATGTCAACCCTTTTCCTTTTGCATTGTCTGCTGAAACAGGCAGGCTGTCTGGAATCCAATCTTCTGAGCATTTTGAACAGCCTTAAAAAAAAGCAAAAGCCAAACCCAAAGCAGAAACCTCAGAGATTTCCCTTCCTGTGTCCTTTTCATAGCAGTAACCCCAATTGGTAGGTGAAGGTGTGAAACAGCTTAGGTGCTGTGTAGGGGTGGTCAGTGCCCCTCATCCCACATGACTTTCTTAATCATGATTTAAATCCAAAAACCAAAGAATAAGATCATTATCTTATACCTACTATTTTTTAACTAATAATTAAAGTTCTAGGGCCTTTTGTTGTTTCTATATGCTTCCTTGAAACCCACTAAGACCAAAGAGTCTTCAGAGTCTTGCAATAGTTCCTCAATCCACACACATTTTATGGGAAAAAGTTGTACTTTTGGGAGATTGTGTTTTCCATTTTTATATCTTGACTGCTTGTTGTAATAGGTCCTGATAGATGTTCTGTATATGCTTCACCAAGAAGAATTGATCAATATCCTGTATTTTAGGATAGCTATTTCTTGACATTTTAAAGGTGGATTTTAAGTTTTCATCTGAAAATTATATGTTGCTACTGTGTATGTGAAGTAAAGGTTTGGATATTTTTCCTGTTGAAATGCTTTTGGTTGTAGAGGTGCCTTTTTAATTGTCTGGAAATTTTTTCTTCCTATACAGTGGTAAGATTCCCCTTTCATTTGCCCTTCTTAGGGATATCCAGTCTGTCAAAATCTGATGAACATCTGAAGAACCCAGGTTGTGCTACTGCCAAGGGAGTAACAGCTGCTGCTACAGCAGCCAAAACTGCAACTGCAGTGGCTACCTCTGTGCTGAAAATGCTGACATGTCACTGTAGTAGGGCTTGGGGTGGTGGCTTCTGCTGCTGCAGTTCTACAGAGTACTGTCAAGTTTTGGTGGTGTTTTTTTTAAAGGTTCAAATGAACAAATCAGTTTTGAGATTTTTTTTTTTAAGGAATTATATTAGAAAAATGTTTCTGTTGTAATCTTCTGAAGCGCTCAGAATCTAGAACTGAGGCTTCAATCATCTGCGTGTGCTTCGTGTCTTTTCTGGATCTGCATTTGGATTCTGAATTGCATGGTCATATACAATTTTTTCCACATTAATCTTGCCTTATTTAGGCTCCAGAGTAAAAACATCCAGGTGTGGAAAGCTGGTTGTGTGAGCAGCAGTGAAATTGCTCTTTTGAGTATTTCACTTCTCAGTAACAGCCTCTTGATGTTGTCACTTGCATACAAGTTGATGTGGTTGATTGTGTCCCTTATTCATCTGTTTGCTATTTTAGTGATTCCAGTCATGGAATCATAGGATGGCTTGGATTGAAAAGGATCTTTAAAGTTCATCTAGTTTCAATCCTCCATCAAAGGCCATGAAGATCTTCCGCTAGATCAGCCCCATCCAACCTGGCCTCGAACACTTCCAGGTATGGGGAATTCACAGCTTCTCTGGGCAACATGTACCAGTGTCAAACCAATGCAATCATACAAAGTTTCTTATATCTATTCTAAACCTACCCTCTTTCAATTTGAAACCATTTGCCCTTGACTTTCACTACAGACTCTGGTAAAAACAGCCTGTCTATCTAATCTATCTATCTATCTATCTATCTATCTATCTATCTATCTATCTATCTATCTATCTATCTATCTATCTAATCTATCTATCTATCTATCTATCTCCTAAAAGCCCCCTTACAGTATTCCAAGGCCACAATTAAGTCTCTCCAGATCCTTCTCTTTTTCATGCTGAACACCCTGACTGTCTCTGTCTTCACAGGACAGGTGTTTCAGCCCATTAGTAATTTTCCTGACCCTCCTCTGACCCACCCCAACAGGCTGCTTGTACTGGGCACTCCAGAAATGGATGCAGTACTCTGGATGAGCTTTCATGAGAGTGGACTAAAGGGAGAACCACCCCCCTTAACCTGCTGGCCACACTTCTTTTAATGCAGCCCAGAAGGTGGTTGGCTTTCAGGGATGCAAGAGCACATTGCTAGCTCATATAAACTTTTATATCCACCAGTATCCCTATGCCCTTCCCTTCAGGTCTGCTTGCAGTCCATTCATCACTCAGCCTGTACTGATACTGGTGATTGCAGCCACATGAATGCAAGACTGACTGCACATGGCCTTGTTTAACCTCATGAGGTTCAGTGACCTACTTCTCAAGCCTGTCAAAATCCCTCTGGATTGCATCCCTTTCCTATGCCACCAAGTTTATTTGTAAAAATTACTAGTCAGACCTCTTAATAGATGAATGTCCTTGGAAACAGGAATTTCCTTGGGTTCCATGGATTTTCTGATGATAATTTTACTCCATTTTAGAAACTATTATCAACTTATTGATGTTGCAATAAACACTGCCAAAGCATGAAGTTGGGCTTGGAAATGGAAAGTTTTCAGAAAGAGTCTCCTCCTTGAAGAGAAAGTCCAGGAGGAAACATGGGAGTGCAGAAGTTGCCAAAGTGCCAGAGAAAAGAGGGTGAAAGCATTTTTATCCATTTGTTTATTGTCCAGTGGTGAAGGGTCAGAGGTTTGGCCACTAGTAGGGAGCCAGACATACACTCCAGCAGGATGGAGGAGAGAATCAAAAGACTAAAAGTGAGAAAACTCATGGGTTAAGATAAAGAGAGTTTAATAGGGAAAGCAAAAGCTGCACGCTCCAGGAAAGCAAAACAAGGCATTCATTCACCATTTCCCACAGTCAAGCAGGTGTTCAGCCATCCCCAGGAGAGCTAGGCCTCATCACATGTCACAGTGATTTGAAAAGAAAAAACATCATTACTCCAAATCTGCCCCATTCCTCCTTCTTCCCCACACTTTGGACATGGAGCATGACACCATATGCTGTGGATATCCCTTTGGTTAGCTGGGGTTAGCCATGTTCCAGCGGTGTCCCCTTCCAACTCCTTGTGCAGCCCCAGCCTCATCACTGGTGGGGCAGTGTGAGAAACAGAAAATCCCTTGATGCTGTGCAAGCACTGCTCACCAGTAATGAAACCATCTCTGTGTTATCCATGCAGTTTCCAGCAAAAGTGCAGAACAGAGCCCCATACAAGCTGCTGTGAGGAAAATGCACTCCATCCCAGCCAAAAACAAACACAGCATCTTTTAAAGGAATTCCAGATAGTTACATCACTATAGGCCTCTAGGTTGATGAATTTGTTGTGTGGTTTTCTTATGTATTAATAACTGTCTAGGGGATGAGGGAAAAGTTATGTTTTTAAGAGATCAATTTTTGTGGCAGGATACATCAGGAATCTGCAATTGCATTCAGTTTGTATATGCAACGTCTGGGAAAGAAAATAACAACTATTGTGAAAAACAATATGATACAAAATTAGTGAGGGCAGCAACAAGAGTCACAGAAGAATTTCAAGGTATATATTAACAGAATTGTAAAATGGTTTAGGAATTCAATATTAGTAAATAAAAAATAATCCAGACAAAAGAAGAATATATGCAATGAAGAACTTGGCAGATAATTCTGTTAAAAAATTGATTATGTGCTTAGTGATGCTAACTAGGTAAATCTGAAAAGGATTAATTAAGGACTAGGAAGGAAAACTGAAATATCATTATGACCCCATATACAATGGATGCACTTGTCTCTGGAATACTGGCAATAATTATTATTACTCCCTATTCCCCTCTGAAAGAAAGACATAATAAAACTGGGGAAAGTAAAGAGTAAGACATAAAAGTGTAGGAACTGCCTGGATAGGACATACCAATGACCTAGTAACCTGTTTCTCACAGCTGGGAATGGTGGGTGCCCGAGAGGGATGCTAGGCTACATGTAGTGATGCTTCACTCACATAGCTTAGGAAATTCCTAGTGTCATATCTCTGTAATTAGTAGCACTTTACAGATTTTTTCCCCTCACTATGTCCAGTTCAGTTTTGATCCTGTATAAAGTTGAACTGTCAGCAGAACCCTGTACCAAGGCATCTCACAGCATCACTGATCAGAGGTACAGAAGTTCAGCGTGAAGCAAAACTAAACAGATTGACTCTTAAGTCTGGATGAAAGATGAGTGAGAGAGGACACGACAAGGCTAGAGAAGAAGACGATCAGCTGGTTGTTATGGAAGATAACTGAAAACAAAGGGATTGGAAAAAGGGATTGGAAAAAGGCTAAAAAGCCTAAAGCACATAAAGAGAACATGGATGCCAGCAAAGGCTTCCTGACAGTGCTTGGCACTGTAATCATCCAAGGTGGCAACAGGCACTGTTCATTGTTGCTTTGCCTGGAAACGTCAGTCAGGACATACACTGACCTGTTGGACTGCAAGTTCTTTATGGATCCGAGGGTTCTAGGGGCTTTACCCCTCGACCAAAACCAATTTCTCCAAATGTGCTTTAGGATTCGGAAGAAAATGACTGATTTTTTCAGTGGAATAATGCAGCTGGTAGAGGGAGTCCTGGTGTTGTTCGTGAAGAGTTGGACTCTGTGACACCAATTTCCAGCCAGGATATTGTCTGTACTGGCAATGTAACTTGTAATGGCAGGAGAGCAGGTAGCAGAGTGTGAAAGTGGTACAGCCCAGTGGGAGATGAGTATCCTGGGGCAGATGGGTTGTAGGATTTACAGATTCCCTTGTGCTCAAAGGGTCAAAGGTGACCAAACAAACAGGGTTCCTTCAGTACCCAGGAAGAAGTCACATTATCTGTCTCTTGCAGAGTGTTGCTGTGACCAAAGTTCTTATCTCTAATTCCCATGTATAAATTTTCAAATGGGGTAATCTGGAACCAGGAGACCACAGATTCAGGGTAAGGGTGGTAGAGATCCTGGCATTTCTAGATGGTCTGTTGAGAGATGTCACTGCAAATATGGGCTCCGCCAGGCAGCAACATCTCACATGTGATGCACACCATAGGAACTGATTCCCCTGTGTTCACGGGGAGACCAAGAAGAAATAGGTGCATGGCCAGCATCAGGGCTGAGTGGATCTGCATTGATGTGTTTGGTCTTGTATCCACAGCTCATATCCCTGTTTTCCCATCACTCCATTCTGCTGGGTGAAGGGACTGGAGGAAGTACAATGGTGAAGTCAACAGCAGATCTTCACTTGTCCAAATTTTTTCTGTGAACTGTCTGTGGTGGTGGTGATATTGATAGCTCCAATGGGGAGAATACAGTCGAAGAGTGCTTGCAAGGGAGGTGAAAACCACATTTTGGTGGGGTCTGCTATGTGCTACAAGAGAGAAAGCAAAAGGAAACTGCTAAAGTGAGGAGAAAAGGTGTATGGTTTAAAAGGTGTTGGACTGTAAGGCATTCATGCTAGAGAAGGAAGATAGATGCAGTAGAAATTGAGGAAGAGGGAGGGAAATTGAAGGAGAAATGCCGAAGTTATCAAAGTCTGTAAAATTCTAAGAGGCTTGGTCTCTCAGTGAGAGGTAGAGAGACAGCAGCATTCTCGTGTCCTTTTAAGAATTCCTTGGGGCAAACAGAGTATTGGTGTACATAAAAGTTTGGAAAGGCCTTTTCTATGTGGCCAAGTGGTAGAAAGCTGTAGCTTTACACTAAGAACAAATAAAATTTCATTCAAACTTCCTGTTTCATAAAACACTTACGAAGAGAACACAAATATGATTTTGTCCATTAGTTTAGATTTTGTCCAGCAATTTAGAATACAGCCTTCAAGCAGGAATCTGAATTAATGAAGTTTGTACTTCAATGTACTGGTTTGATTTGGCATATCTGGTAGGGATTAGTAAATTCTTGGATGGAAAATTATTTTAACTCTAAAAAATGGCACATTACCCCTTTAAAAAAGGGGTAACTAGTCATTTTTGCATGCCAGTACGTAGTAAAGTACAACTGCATTTGACAGATATTGGTGTGTAGTGTATGGGGTCATCAGTGGTGTTCACAAGCCACTTTGAGTTTAGTCTCAGTATTGGTCTAGAAGAGTGTGGGTTTCAACTCACAGAAGCATCAGAAAAAAAAATCAGAAAAGGGATTAAGAAAATGAACATGCCAGAGGTGAACCATATGATGTATGGAAACCCAGCTGAAGATTTTCGTTGTTAATCCTAGAAAAAATGAGCAAACATGAGGCGTTTGAAGGTGGAAGAAAAATATTTTCATACACAATGTATAATGAACTCATAGAAGCACTCAATATGTATTAAAGAATTACACGCAGAAGACCTTTTTTGTAGAAACTACTTTTCATTCAGAAGCTGTTTTTTTGGAAAAATGCAAATGCTTATATTTACTCTTCAAAAATATATATTCCAGAATTTTTTTCCTGATCTTGTTTTTGTGTTGCCTTTTCAGTTCTTTCCCAGAACTGGTAGTTCCCTGAGTCCCTGCTAGATGGCATGGCAAGCCACAATAATAATAATGTGGTAAGGCAGATGTACTGGTATGTACAAGAGAACTGCTCAGCCAACATTTTTCCATTCCCTACTCCTTCCTATATTTTTATCATGTTTTCTTACTTATATATGGGAGATCACAGCTAGGCTTTTAGTTTCTTAATTATTAAAGCAATTACAAGCAGAGGTAAAGTTCTCTTTCTCCTATACAGATGGAAGGAGATAAAATCAATACTGCTTGTAGCTGTATTTCATAAAGCACACTTGAGCCTTAATAGATGTTCTCTCTGTTTTTTCTGACTTTCGTGCTGTAGAAATGGTGTGATCCAAACTCTAGCAATGTGCCATTCCTTCCCTCACACCCAACTGCAGGTGAAACTTTCTCCTTGGTCCCACAGGACTCTGTGAATCACTATACACTGTCCTGCTGCACGTTTCACTTTGGCTTCACAAAGGCTATGCTGGGATGAGGGCATAATGTTTGAATGCTGCCACTAACAAAGCAAATACTCAGTTTTGCCTTCAGCGTTTTTCTCCCTCTGAGTGTGTTAAAGCCCGATTCAGAAAGTCTGGTTCTCCTGCTGGTGAAATTAGGAGTAATTCTAAACAACTCACTGAGGTGACACTGTTGTAACTGCTGTTAGCAAAAGCACAATTGGTGTGCAAAAGATTTACATGGGAACATTTTCGAAATTACTATTCTGAATGGATTTTAGAAAGTGATGTTTTAATAGCAGCTGCCTTACACAGTAATTGCTTTTAAAACAAAGGATAGATGCACTAGGGAAAGACCAAAGGTAGATGTTATAAGCATGGATTAGCTATGGGCATCTTATCTGTAGTACAATTCAGTCAATATTTGCAGGTGCAGATTTACAGAGGGGGATAAAAGCACAGGAGTGTTCATTTCCTAGTCCTTGCTGCAGCACTGGGAGACTGGCTGTGTACAGCACTACATTGCCATTTCTCCTTGGCATCTTGGTCACAGGAGGCAGATGTAGGTCACTGAAGGGGATCTGTGACTCCGTGCAGCAGCTGGCGAGTGGGAGCCTTGTGCTGGGCACGGCATGGTGGGGGAAGAAGGATCATGCCTCAGCATGTGATCAGGTGTGCAAGGGGAAAGGCTCATCTTGTGCCCCATGCCTCTCCCAGTCACGTGGGCGCTGCACTGGCCCCTGCTGCAGCTTCACTTGGCAAAGCACTCAGACACTAAAGACAGAGGCTACAATATTAAAGAGGTTAATGTGTAAAGCTGTCATGTAAAAAAAAAAAATAAAAATCCATGCTCTCTTTTTACCACGGTTTAATAGAAAAAGCTTTTTTACACTGTAGAGTTAGTAATTCTGCACACACAGAGGGTGAACAGAACTGGGGAGTCTATTATAAATAGTGTTAAGTTTATCAGTTCTCATTTGTTTTCCTAAAGAAAAGGTGAGCATTAACAGACACTTGTGATAAACGAATTCTCTTGCACTGCATTTCATGAAGGATCTGGCAATGGAAAACTCTGGGGAAACACCTGCTTAGTGTAGTATAACCAGCCTGTTTAAAGCCTGCACAAGTAATTTCAGCAGTGTTAGTGCTGAAAGTATTACGGGGAATGTGAGTAATGGATATGAAAATATGGTATTGCATTGTAGAAAATGCCCTGGAGAGGCAATATGTGATTATAGAGTCTGAAGGATCTTTTGTGTGTCTTAATGTGAAATCTTTATGTTGTTTGAGTCAGTGGCAAGGGCTGTGTAATGACACCTGAAGGGAGAGGAGCGCAGAGCCACTATATTGATTATTGATACTGTCTTTCATTAGAAAGTTATTTGAAGCAATGTATACCTCTGCAGGTAGTCCTGTAGATAATAAGGGTTAGATGTGTGAAAAGACTTAAGCATCCATGCATCCTTTTTGGTGCACAGCTCTAGTTTTTAGGAAGCAGCAGGGATGTTACAGCCCTGGTTCAGTGTCTAATGGGCATGCCCAAAGACATACCCACAGCTGGGTCAGGACCCTTCTTCTTAATGACCTCAGCTGAATTCCTACCAGAATCAGTTTCCCTCAGCATAGCCCAAGGAAGAGTCTTCAAGGATTTTCTTGCAGTGACTATGGCTGCTCCCCATGCACCTCTTCTCAGATTCATTACTCTGTAATTCTGAGAAGACTTGTCTCTTCATCTGTGCCAGAAGGAGTACGGAGGTCTCTTGGCTGTCAGATATTCAGAGGGGAGGGGAAGAGGGAGGAGAGCTATCTCCTGTTAAAACTCTTCCAGTATATACAAATAATGACAATTCATTACAACAGAGACAGAGATTGATGACATAGGCATATAATTAGGGCTATCACCTGGGAAGTGGGAGAGTCAGGTTCTGGTCCATGCTCCAATGAATATTTAATTATTAACACGAGATGGAACAGCTCTGTCAAGCCTGGGTAGGCTGCACCTGCAGTTCTTCAATGGTTTTCTGCTGCAGGCAATCTCCTGGCCAGTGGGAGAACTGGACTGAGCCCCCTGTTTTCACATTAATAGGTCTCTCAGAGAAGATCTTTCACCTTCTGTGAGCACTCACCACTGAACAATTCCAGAAGACAGCAAAGATTTCACTAGCTTTTATTTACTGTTGCAATGGGTCATGTGTCTTAGGCATTTAATTTGAAAATAGAATGAAAATTTTTAGAAAGCTCTCACGCCTCCAGGATAGGTTTCTTTGTCTTCTGCCAAGGTGGCCAGAAGTGAGCTGTGAGGATGCAGGTAGTGCATTCAATAATTTATATGAACTCCTAAAGAGGAAGAAAGAAAACAGAGAGAAATCTTGGTCCTTTCCCAGATGAAAAACTGGGGAATCAATATCTTGGTGTGTAAAGTTCAGTTTCAGTGAAGCCTCTGGAGAAACTCAATTTTCTAGTAGGAATGGAGTGAAAGGCAAACTACAGCTCCAGGCCCTACAGGAGGTCAAGCTAGGGAATACCCGAGGAGGAGAGGGAGATTCAGTTGCTGAAACAGAAGGGCCAAGGATCACTTTT
>VYXD01004958.1:0-54508 GCA_013397195.1 Hylia prasina
ATTTCAGTTGAGCAATACAACAGGCAAGTACAACAAGAGATGCATTATTTCAGGTATGATGTATATGAACGAAATTGCCGTTCCAAAGACAAAGAGGCTTCTTCCTACCAGTCTTTAGTTAAGGAAGATTGCCTTAACTATGGGAAAACTCTGGATTTAAGCAGAAACAATGTATTTTTTGTTAACCCCTCAGACTTCCAGGGACTCAGCTCTCTCAAATGTCTCAACTTGTCAGATAATGCAATAAGTCAAACTCTAAATGGAAGTGAGTTCTCTTACTTGTCTGGATTGAAATATCTGGATTTTTCTAACAACAGGGTTGATTTGCTATACCAAACTGCTTTCAAAGAATTAAAACTTGTAGAAATTCTAGATCTGAGCAACAACCAGCATTATTTTCTGGCAGAAGGTGTTACTCACGTGCTAAATTTTATGAAAAACCTAGCCCATTTGAGGAAGCTGATGATGAATGAGAATGAGATTTCTACCACTACTGACACTGGAATGGAAAGTCAATCTCTTCGAATTTTAGAATTCAGAGGAAATCGCTTAGATGCTTTATGGAAGGATGGCAATGCTAGATACTTGTCCTTCTTCAAGAATCTGACCAGCCTGGAAGAGCTGGATATTTCCTTCAACTCACTGAGTTTTTTGCCTCATAGTGTTTTTGAAAAAATGCCTCCCAGTCTCAAGATCCTCAACTTAACGAATAATCAGCTGAAGAGTTTCATCTGGGGAAACCTCCCCTCTCTGAAGAACCTAATAACTCTGGACCTGAGCAATAACCTTCTGACTACTGTTCCCCGAGAACTGTCCAATTGCACTTCATCTCTCCAGGAACTGATGCTCCGGAACAATCGCATTCAGCGGCTAACCAAATATTTTCTCAGAGGTGCTTTTAGATTGAGGTACTTGGACCTCAGCTCAAACAAGATTGAAATAATTAAGAGATCTAGCTTCCCTGAAAATGTCATTAACAACCTGAAGATGCTGCTTTTGCATGGCAATCCCTTTAAGTGTAACTGTGAGGCCGTGTGGTTTGTCTGGTGGATCAATCGGACGCAGGTGACCATTCCTCTTCTGGCCACAGACGTGACCTGCGCTGGCCCAGGGGCACACAAGGGAAGGAGCGTGGTTTTCTTGGATCTGTACACCTGTGAGCTGGACACGTCTTATTTGATCCTGTATGCTCTGTCAGCCTCTGCTGTCCTTGGCTTGATGGTGTTCACAGTGATGAGCCATCTCTACTTCTGGGATGTGTGGTATAGCTACCATTACTGCAGTGCCAAGCTGAAGGGCTATCGGCGCTTGTCTTCACCAGCTGCTTGCTACGATGCCTTTATTGCCTATGACAGCGAAGATGCAGCTGTGAACGAGTGGGTGCTGCAAGAACTGGTGGAAAGGCTGGAAAACCAAAAAGCCAGGCAGTTCAATTTATGCCTGGAAGGAAGGGACTGGCTCCCAGGACAGCCGGTCTTTGACAACCTTTCCCAGAGCATTCAGCTGAGCAAAAAGACCATATTTGTGCTGACCCACAGGTATATTAGAAGTGGCCGCTTCAAGACAACCTTTTATATGGCTCATCAGCGGCTACTGGATGAAAAAACAGATGTCATTATCTTGATATTCCTTGAGAAGATTTTGCAGAAGTCCCGCTACGTCCGTCTGAGGAAGAGGCTGTGCAGAAGTTCAGTCCTGGAATGGCCAACTAATCCTCAGTCTCAGCCCTACTTCTGGCAGTGCCTGAAAAATGCCATAGCTACGTGCAATTCTCTGGCTTACAACAAGCTTCTCCAAGAAACTGCTTAGCTGTCTCTCCCTGTAAATATTGTTTTGATGCACAAGATCAAGAGATCCTAAACTAAAGGTTCTGAACTTCATTTCCAGAAACTGTCAAATCATGGAAGATATACCTCTTTGTTGTTATACCACAAAATGAAAGGCACAATTACTTTGAAATCCAGCAATTCTCTTGTGCTGTCAGGTCTGAATAAAAACTGTTGACAGAAGAGATGTTTAGTTGATATGCTCCTTGCTTTGCACTGATCACTGCACAGCAAGGAAAAATGCTAAAATGGGAAGGTATGTGAGATAAGGTTCCGTAGGCCTTGCTGGCTGCTTTGTGAAAGCAAGGAGGGGGAGCAGGACATCAGAGTGTCAGAGGAATAGGCACAAGGCAGGTGCAGAAAATCAAGTAAACCAAGGAGGAAGTGAGAATAGACAAAGAAAAAAAGGTAAAAAGAAAAAAAGAGAAAATGGAAAAGGTGGTAAGAAAGGTGGAACATTCAGCTATACTAGAGCATGACAGAAGTTCAGAAGCATTTACTGCTAATTTCCAAATAATTTTTTCACTTTGACTTCCATCTGCCTCCTGAGCTGTTGGCTGAGCTGGCTCCTCTCTGAAGACTTTCAGGCTCCTCTCTGATTTTGTACTATCAGTTTGAGGACATTTTCCACCCTAGCTCTGAGAGACCAACCTTTCTGTATCAGCTGGGTGTTAGCTGCTCTAGCCAGGGCTGGGGCCTGAGGACATACCATGTGTCCCCAGAAGAAAATTTAAATAGAATTTGGAAGTGCAAACCATGTAAGATCAGATCACACAAGGAAAGCATTCTTCCCACTGTTTCTTTAGATGTGCTGTGGTTCTTCAGAGCAGCCTTAAGCCCCCCTTCATCTCCTTGTGTTATGGGTTGAACACAGCTATTGGCCATTTTTTTAACCAATAAGGAACAAGATTGCGACTTTTGAAATACCGTATAAAAAGCGGAGTAGGTGGGCCATTCGGTCTCTTTTCTCTCCTGGCCAGCAGCAGGTAACCTCAGGGGGCCAGGCCCCAGGGAGCCGCTGCCCCTGCCAGGCCGGGCCGGGCCCCCTGACCTTGGGCTTCCAAGCCTCAGAGAGCTCCCCGGCCGTGCTTGGCCGGGGTAACAGCGAGCTGGGGGGGAGAGGAGGAGAAGCCCCGGCGGCTGCCCGTCCCGGCCGTGGCTTGGAGGATGTTTCCCTCCCCCTTTCCTGAGGCCTCCGGGAGCCGATGGCCCCGGCGAGGAAGCAGCCACGCCATGAGACCGAGGGGTGGAAAAAGAGACATCGCCAGTTTTTCCCACATCGCCAGCGTAGTTCGAAAGAGTTTGCAGCTCCCGCCGGCAAGAGGCTCATGTGGTCACCGGCAAGCCTGGACACATTTAACTCTTTCTCTTGCCAGCAGATGATCTCTCAGTACCTGAAAAGTTTTTCTCCCGGAGTGAAGACAAGCAATTGGGACAATGAAGAGCAGACCCGAAGACTAAGTCGGTGAAGAGAGAATGAAAAGACTATTTGAGGCAAGGACAGGAGTGGCCTAATTCGGCTGGACATTTTTCGAGTAATCACTGGAGAAATGGAATGTTCTGTCCTGTAACATATAGGTGCTGTTTAGGGGGGATGTAAAGATGCTAGTNTTTTTCATAGTAAAACTGATTGAAGTCACAGGTTTTATCTTTCTTCAGGGTGTGTGTGGGAAAGTGGAATATTTGGGGTGATGGGGGAGAAAGAGAAGGATGGTCTGAAAGTTTTCATTTGTGGTTTATTTAGTTTTAGTTTTCTTTTCTCATTTTCTTAATGTGTGTAAATAAATTCTTTTTTGCAAGTTTAAGGTAAGCCTGTTTTGTTTTTGGAACACTCCTAGTCAGATATATATAAAATTGCAAACACTAAAACCACGACACCTTGTTCCCCAGGCAGGTCCCTCTCCCACAACAGCTGATGGGGCACTACTAAACACTTGAGATAGGAATGGACCTGACTTTAGGGACATCCTGAAAAAGTGAAGAAACATAAACACCTTTATCTGCTCCCCTCTCTGTTTCACAGTAGAGACTCACTGAACATATGAGAGTATTTCAAGTGAAACCTTTTGTAATGGCAGCCTAAAACTCTGAGCATGATACAAGCAGGTTCTCTGCTTGATGTGATGATTCTGTTTTGGGAGGAGCAGCACATTTTCACCTTGCTGGGTGCTTCTGTCTGCAGCAGTCTGGGGAGCTTCTCCCCTCCCAAAGCCCTTTTTCTTTTCTGGCAACTAGTCTTGGTGACATCTCTGGTTGATACTGTCATTGTTAACTGCTTTAAACTTGTTTATTTCAGATGCCACCTGCCTTTCCTCACCTAAGTCAGGAAAGGGTCTGATTCGTCCTTTCTTTTGTCAACAAGACAGAAAAACAAACTCAAGAAAAGAAACTTCATATAACAATATTACAGATAAGAAGGGCTTTTCCCTCTCCATGTTCATAACATTTTTATTGATTGAATACAGAAGTAGGAAAAAGATGAGGGCCTAGTTAAAAACCATGAGTTTTACAGTTCTGTTTTAATAATGTGTATTTCTGGTGGTTTTGTTTGTAAGCCTAAACAATCTGTATCTCTAAATATGATAACATGAGCTGTAATGTGACTCTCCATAAGGTAATATTTGAAACGGGAACCTCTATTCCACAGTTAATCCCACACCATCTACCTCTGCCTCCCCACAAAATGTCTATTTGGAGCAGATCCTCTTTCTCAGCCTCACTGACAATGGTAGGAACACCAGGTCACTTAGCCTTTCTGAGGTGGAGAGGAGAGGTATTTTATCCTCTTCCATTGAGAGACATGTAAAGGATGGCTATGAGATGAGTAGCAATGAGTACAAATTGATACAGGTACTAAGGGAGGTGACTAGGAAAGGTATCCTCGATTTGTTGCTTGCTAAAAAAGGAGGTCTCATGAGTGAATTGGTGATTGGTTGACTTTTTTGGACCATGAAGCAGATGAATTTAAAATATCTAGTGACAGGAGGAAAATAGCAAAATTTTGAATGTGAGAAGAGTAGATGTCAGGCTGGTCAGGGAAGTAGTTTGTAAGGCCCCTTGGGAAAATGGTTTTGAAGATGCTGGGATCTACCAGTGTGGTCAAAATTTAAACACCACCTTCTCAGAGCATGGGAGCATGTAATTCCAAAGTGCTGGAAGTCAAACTGATGAGGCAGAAGGCTGGTTTGGCTGACCAGGGATCTTTCTCTGGAGCTAAGGCAAATAAAATAAAGTGTATGGCCAGTGAAAGCAACGTTGGGCGAACTGGGAGGATTTTGTGGTTTAAGCCCAACTGGCAACTAAGCACCACACACTCACTTCTCCCCACCCTGGTGGGATGGTGAGAATCAAAAAAGAAACGTAACACTTGCTGGTTGAGATAAGAACAGTTTAGTAGTTTAAATGAAGTCAAATATAATATTGCAGCAGCAACAAAAATAGTAAGAAAAAAAGGAGGAGAGACAGAGAAAGAAAACCCATGGAAGTGATGCACAATGAATAACTCACCACTGCTTACTGATGACAAGCCATCTCCAAACCACAATCAGATCCCCTTCTGTGTTACTCCACCTGTTTATATACTGGGCATAACATTCTATGGCACAAGATACACCTTAGGCCAGGTCAGGTCAGCTGTCACAGCTGTGCCTCCTCACAGCTTCCTGTGCACTTCTCTCTGGCAGAGCTTGGAGCTTGCTTGCCTGGCTGATGTAGCTGTGTGCAAATTACAAAACACTGAAGAGTCCTGAGGTTTCTGTACAAAAGGGTGTTGTGATAGTATAGCTTGTGATTTGGTGTGAGGTCAGGAGGAGGAACTATGGATTTTTGGCCAATTTAAAAGTGGACTTCTACAGCTGCATTAACAAGTCCATGTGTCATTCTCCCTTCAGAGGTGAGATCATAGAGTCATTTTATGAATATCTTATCCTAATGCAGGAGTTTAAGAGGGATGCAAGATGCAATTACTTTAGTTGCAACCCCAAAGTAGGATTTTTCTCCATTAGCTCTGTAGGTGTTTACATTGAGAATACTTTCAGTAAGGCAAGGTGGCTGTTGTTCCAGGCTTACATGTGCTGCAAGTTGGTCTTGAATAACCATGTCAAGTGGACATCAAAGTATCTGATATACTATAAACACCCACTGTGATGACCAAAGATGTTCTGCATCAATTGTTACTCCTTTACAGAAATTGTTACAGACCATGGCTAGACTTGGTATTTAGCCTATGTGGCCTAGAAAGACCACACATGGAATGGAAGAAACAGAAAGAGGATAAAGGAAGAAGAATATTGGTGAATTAATTGAATTTTTTCCATTCTCGTGGAATTGGCAGAAAAAAATGTGCTATTTACATTACTGTCATTCGGGTGGCACAAAAATAGCAATCACTGAAAGTTGGTAAGAGGCATCTATACTTACAGCACAGATTTATATGACTGTAAAATCCTCTCTTTGATCTCTCTGCTTTTAAGAACTGACATATGAGGAACTTGCAGATACCTCCCCTGTGAGTAAAAATATATATTTGTAGGGATTTCTGAAATCAAAGATTGTCTGATTTCAACATAGCTTGATTAGTCTCTTTTTCTGCAATAAAACTGGGGTGCTGTGTAGCAAACATGACATTCCATAAAGGAGCTTTACAACAGCACCTTTAAAAATACACTGTGTAGTAGATCACACTGGGGGTCAACAGGCCCTCTCGAACAGAGAACCTATTTTTTGTCTCCTGAATAACCCTGCCTTTTCATTTCCTCAATCCTGTTCTGAAAGTATCTGCCTGTAGAAATTAACCCTATGATAATTGTTCATTTGAAAAAAAAAAAAAAAATCAGTCATGGGCCAAAATTCTCCATTTACTACAAAGAATGTATTCAGATAATTTTGGTTATAATTTCTCTCTGTTGCCTCTGGATGAGCTCAACTTCACTAAATATCTATAGAAGTTAGTCTCCTAATTTGGGAAGACAGACTGTGTGTCCAAATACAAAAGACATCCACATCAATCCATCATTATCTCTGGAAGAATAAGATAAAAACAAAGCACAGAGCAGCAAATAATTTCCACTAAATCCATATGCAGCTGCTGAAATTAAAAAGGAAATCTGGATATCCAACTTCAAAAAGCAACCTGTAGGAATTCCTTAGTAAATGTGCACTTAGAGGTTATTATACATGGGATTATCTAAGTAGAAAAATAGTCAAAATGGAGAATCAAGTGTGTACCTGGTGAGAAATTTTTAATTTGCATATGTAAAGCATGAGATAGTAGGAAGCCCTATTAAGTTCTGAAAACTAAGGTGGTAAGGGTGGATTATTTTGATGGGACATTTTCTTTGTTCAAGATATTCAGTCCCCAACTAAAGAAGTGTACCAGAATAGTCTCTGATCAAAATCCATGTTTTCTTTCCTTTATTGTTTCTGCATACTGCTAAGCGCAACATTTTGAGTGAAAGCATATCCAGGTAAATTGAGATTTTTTTTTTCCAAAGAGAAACACCCATAAAATCAAAACTGTCTTTGCAGATGAGAATTCAGAAACATATGAGGAAATAGGGTTTCAGTCTTTTTCTAGCAATGACATTAATGAAAGACTGGTAATAGATTTCTATAATTCTGGAAAATCTGGCAAGTTTTTCCATTTTACAATTTTGGTTTCTAAAGATTTTTCTGAATATTTTCTTTTATTTTACAAGCTAAGTTCTAGTCACACTGTCTTAGCTATGTGGCTTGTCTATGTCATACTCCCCATAGTAATATCTGCAACTCTGGTATCATATATCTTATCTGTATTTTATTAAGATTACACAAGAGTGAGAAGGTCTGGAAATATGTGTTACTTAAAAACACACATGCCCAGTCTTGTATTTTCCTACAGACAGAGTAGCTTTCAACTAAAGAGCAAAGCTGTAAATAAGTCCTTTGTGAATATGCCTTCTTTTCCTGACATAATTTTTTATGTTTTTGCTTTCAATATTCAAGAAATAATTGAAATCTAATTTCCAACTGATCTCCCAAAGTGACATATTGCTTTCAGTGTAGAAGAACCAAGGAAAATTTCCTGAAACATAAAACAAGAAAAGTTGTAGCTTATTGGCTGGTTTCCAGATGATGTTTTGCCATAATTAACCCAGAATATTTGAGGTCCTGTGATGGTTTGAGTGTTTGCTGTGAGATAGGATTAGGAGAAAAAGGCAAAACAGGCCCAAACTTAAAGGTAGGTATAAACATAAATTTATTAACATGCACCAAAAGAAAAAAATAAGAAATCAAAATGAGACTTTCAAAACACTCTTCTTCCCCCACAAACTGTTTACCTTCCTATAAACAACATAAAGAGACAAAACTTGTGATTTTCAGTTAGTTTCACCATTTGAAAATTGTCTTTCATCAATTCTTTAGAATTAGTTTTTCTTAGAGTCATGGATTTCATTGACAGCCTAGAACAGTTCTCTTGTGTGTTTTAACTGTCACAAGAACAGCTGGCCAGGGAAACCTGCTTCTGTGACTCCTCCTATCAACAGTTTCCCAAGCTACTTATGGGTCATGAGTCTTAGATTCTTGCACACTGAGGTATCACCTTTTAAAGATGAATAACTCTAAAGGTAAAGAATTCTTCATCTCAAGGAACAGAGATATCTTCTCACATCTTTACTGGTACAGAGGGCTTCTTATCTCTATCTCTGTTCAAGCATCTCATAGGATCAATATCACTTAGTCCATCACACACACACCTCTGCTCAAATCCACACACAAAGCTAAACAATCATCTTCCCAAATGCATATCTTTCTCATAATTTAAAGGAATAATCTACATATAGAGTTCATTTCCATTGCTCAGTAAGAGGTCCGGCCTAAAATAGAATGGCACACTCCTCAATCCCTTGTCCTAATAGTCCTTTCACTCTGGGTCCACTGACTTCATGCTTTGTCTTCTCTACATTCACTCTATCTCCTTCTTCTCTCTCTCACGGAAGGCCAGCCTGGGCCTCTCCAACAGACCCACTGGGACTCGTGTTATCTGCTGGAATTCTGGAAGGAAAAAGGGAATTCCCCGGGGCTTCCCGGCATGATTTTAAGCCTGTGTAACCCAGAGGTTACACAGGCTTAAAATTGGCCAATTAATTGGCCAATCTGGTCATCAGTCTTAAAAGTCAGGCAGTAATTGGTTTTTACTATCTGTGCTAAACCAACACAGGTCCGCAAGTCCTTATGGAAGGATTATATTCTTACAAGATTATGCTCTTAAACATTCCAGCTGAATCCTGCATTCTGTTCCTAATAAAATTTCTTAACCTAATTACCTTGGTCTAAGACTTACTTTTAGTTCTAGTATTAACTCAGGAAAAACAATCACTAAGTCATGTTCTTCCGTGTCTATCCTAAACTTCTATTCATGATGCAAAAGAAAGAACTTCCAAAGTAAGATTTTTATTGACCCTTGTTCCTTTGGAAAAAGAAATGTCAAAATCTTTCCATATTTCCCTGTAGTTTCTTGCATGCTCCTCTCAGAAGTTCCACAGCATCACTGTGACTGTGTGTTACTGTCCTAAATCCCACCTCAGGCAGCAGTGGCATCAGGTCACCAAAATCCCAGAGCTTGACTATTTGTCTTTGAAAATCAGAAATTTGGGCTGCTACAAGAAGCAGAAGGAGAAGTGATGTATAGCCTGTACTTAATGCCAGAAAACTTAGACACCGGTGTGTCAAAGAGGTGGTGAGAAAGGGAGCAGAAGCTACTGGCTTTATCTTCCACCCCTGTAATATCAACTAACCCACTTTTTCTGTTGTTTCACCTTGGATATCTTTAGCAATTCTACACAAGATCCATCCCAGCATCTGGCATGGGAAAAGAAGCCCCTTTTGTGGGTTACCATCTGGGGTTTTGGTTTTAATGTGCACCTCAACTGGATCTGGAAAGAGAGGGGGAAGAGTGAGGATGCTGGCATGGATTGTAGGCTGGACTCAGTCCAGCGATCTCTGAGAGAGGGACACACTGAACTTTGAAGGATAACTCAAAATTTTGTAAAGATTGGACGAACTTGTCCTAGAACAAGTGATAAGGAATAAATTATGAGATTGCTTTAGTGTGTAATACTTATCTTCCACCCTACATATCCTATTTTCTCACTTGTTCCAAGTAAGAAAAGGAATCATGTTACAAGCATGGGCAATGTTTCCTAAACACATTTTTAAGGGCCAGGATCAATGTGTATAAGATACTCCCCAGACACTGTTGCTTCATGCATTTAAAGAGTAAATCAAAGACAAGAGATTCCCTCTTAGTACTGCTTCCTCTCAGAGGCTCTTTGGCTTCCAATGGATGACTGTGAATGAAACCCTGCTTTCATGCAAGATCCAGTCCCAGAAACTGCCTGGCAGAAATGCTAATTTTCGCGATTACAAACATATTTGGGTTTGAATTTTCTTGAGACTGATGTGGCTGTAAGTGTGCACACGCGTGGGCTCTGAGGTGTGATGTGCACCCTCTCTGGCTCTATCCCTGGTCCCAGAAATCCTGCCATCAGGGGGGCATTTCTGCAGGTGACAGGGAAAGAGGAGCAACCCCTTGTGCAAGGAGCAGCTGTGGTGGAGCCCAGCTTTGCAGCAGCTAAGACTTTCTGATTCCCTCCCCCTGCCCCTTGATCAGAGACTCTAATTGCAGTTGTTACATATATATGTGTTGTATACGTGTCTGTGTAGATATGCATATATACATATAAATATGTCAAAAAAATCTTCCACCTTAAAAAACAAACAAAAGAAAACAAAAATAATTTTAATGTCATGGGCCACAGCAGGTTTCTACAAACAACCCCAGTTTCAAATTTTTGTCAAGAGGATACAAAACTAATAAATCTCACAGAAAGACTTTTACACATTGAAAGGGAAGAGAAAAACCACCTCAAGAAACTGCACTACTAAAACAAGCTAAATATACGACTAGCTCCAAAGAAAGAGGAAACTAAGAGCACAAAAGAAACATATTTTCTCAAAGCTGTATTCTATTATTAGGAAGAAAAAAAATTAATTGACAATTCCAGTCTGGCACTGTTCTTAAAAATTTTCTTGTATTGGTAATTTTACACACAGTGAGTGATTACTAATATATAAGGAAAAATATAATATATATATTTTAATATATAATATATAAGGAAAAATATTTCATTCTCTTTCATTCATCAGCCAGTTTTTCTTTTCAAAAAGAAAAATAAAAGCTCTCCTTTTCTAGTGTCTCATGTAAAGGCACTTCAAACTAGTGTGGGTGATAACATGAGCAGAGGACCAACAAGGGAGAACAGCAGATGCTCCAATTGCCTGCTCTGTGGGCATATGACCTGCAAGCCAAAATTAAGAAAGAGAAGCTCAGGGTTCCCAAACCCAAATTCTGCTACAAGGAGCTCCCTTAACCGGGAGGAGCCAGGCCATCCCCAGAGAGTTCCGGGGAGATGCCCTTCCTTCAGCATGATCTTGCACTGAGGGCTAGGGGAGTGGTGCTAGAGAAGGATAGTGTTAATGCCTCCACCTTGTGCAACTCTCCAGTTTAGACTGTCCTTTCATGAGACAGCCTGCTGCAGACTCACAAATGCTCTCTAATATTTTTTCCTTGGGAAAAATAAAGTTCACAACTTTGGCCTCCAGGCTCAGTCATGTTCTCATACCTACCTACCCGCTTATTTTCTAGTTCTGCTACAGGGCAGAGGGCTCAGACAAGTTTAAAAGCAAACTTGACATAATGGACCCTAAGCCTCATGGGCAATCCTCCTAACTAGTCCTCTTTGTCTGGAGGTAGCGTTGACATTTCACTGCGTGTAAGCTTGAGAAGGATGGCCAGAGACAGTGATTGAAGGACAAAAGAAATTCTCCAGACCAAAGACTTAAATGAAGGATGAACTAATCAGAATAGCATGCAAAGAGCAGTTAATACCTCATTGCCTTGCGAATTTATTAGGTTCTTTCCCGCTCATCTCTGAGTCTTCCTCTAAGTATTCTTAACTCTGATTTATTGTGATTTGTTATATACTGAATACTGTGCAATGGAAAAAAACCACTAAAATAGTATTAACTCCCGTTCATAAATTCCTGATAACTAAAATAATTTATATCTTCTGTCTCCTTCTCTCCCTCTCCCTCTCCCTCTGTGTCTTGTCTCTCTGTGGCAATATGTTGTCATGCCTAAAGCAGAGCACACTAGCTGTTGCACTGTTATACAATGCAACTGTTTTTCAGAATCTGAAAATTTCTTGTTGCGTAAATGAATTGAAAATGCATGTTGGCTGAATGAAACGTTACAAATTAGAGCACAAGATGAAGGAATTGGATGCACTCTTGGCAAATTTTCAGATGACAGAAGCCTGAGTGGTGCAGTTGGTGCTCCTGAAGAACAGGATTCGTCCAGAAGGATCTGGGCAGGCTGAAATAATGGGCCCATGGGAATATCTTGAGGTTTAATAAGACCAAGCGCAAGGTGCTGCATCTGAGTCAGGGCAACCCTCAGTACCAACACAGGCTGATCAAGGGCAGCCCTGAGGAGAAGGACTTGGGGGTGCTGGTGGATGAGAGCCTGGACATGACCTGGCCATGTGGACTTGCAGCCCAGAAAGCCAAATGTGTCCTGAACTGCATCCAAAGCAGCGTGGCCAGCAGGGTGAGGGAGGGGATTCTGCTCCTCTGCTCTGCTCTGGTGAGACCCCACGCAGAGCACTGCATCCCGCTCTGGGATCCCCAGCACAGGAAGGACATGGATCTGCTGGAGCAGGTCCAGAGGAGGACCAAGACGATCAGAGGGATTGAACACCTCTCCTATGAGGAAGTGTTGAAAGAATTGGGATTGGTCACCCTGGAGAAGAGAAAGCTTTGGGGTGACCTAATTGTGACTTTTGAGGACCTGAAGGGAGCCTACAAGACGGACAGGGACTTTTTATGAGAGTGTGTAGTGACAGGACAAAGGGCAGTGTCTTCAAACTGAAAGAGAGTAGATTTAGATTAGATAATAGGAAGAAATCTTTTCTGTGAGGGTGATGAGATACTGGAACAGGTTGCCCAGAGAAGGTGTGGATGCCTATCCCTGGAAGTGTTCAAAGCCAGATTGGATGAGGCCCTGAGGAACTTGGTTTAGTAGAAGATGTCTCTGCCCATGGCAGGGGGTTGGGACTATTTGATCTATAAGGCCTCTTCCAACTCAAGCCATTCTATCCTATGACTGGAAGATTGGAATCTGAGTTTGATATATTAAGCTCTTGAGGAAGAGTACTGCTGAGACAGTTAGCTCTTCCTGAATCCTCACATTCCTCTGTCTGCTCATCACCACATACCTGTCCATCCATCACATGGACATAATGATTTTACTTCTAATTTTTCATAACACATTTTATCGTTCTCCCTTATTTCACTTTCACTTTGTATTTTATGGGGGAACTTTTTCTGCAGAGCCAACAAGATGACACAACAAATATCAATATTCTCTTTAGTCATTATGTTTTATTCTCATTTTAGATGACAAAATAGCTCATGCTAGCAATCCAGTATGCATTATTTTGTGTGCATATGCATTAAATAAAAGCACATCCAGGAAACACTTCATGTCAGTCTACAATGATGCTGAAGATATACACCTGTATTGCATATGACACACATTTCATCATCTAACTCCAGTAAAATCACTGCATTATCTGCCAGAATTTCTTTCTCATTTCTACAAGTAAACAGTTATCTCCTTCAGCATAAATTCATATTTAATCTTTTTTTTCTTAATTATGTCAGTGGCTTGAGTAATTTTGCATTTGCATGGTTATGTGTCACGTTGTTGTGTAGGAATACCTATGCTAGAGAATTACGTTAAGTTTCAGGTTTTTTGCTGCATGTGATCCAGCTGTTAGTGTGAATAAATTTTGAATTATCAGTGTAAAGGAATTTATAACATCTTCATCACTTAAGCTTGTCCTTCAGGTCAATTTTTAACCTACTGGAGAGGGTTTGAAGGCTTGTAGCAGCTAATGCCAACACTTTCTACGTGTTCTATGTGAAGGTGTTTGCCCTGAAGTAAATGACCAGAGTGCAATCTAATTTCACATTGGTCACTTTGATACAGACTATGAGCACACTTCTTGATCTGTACTACAGGATTAATACCTTCTTTTAGTATGTGAAAAGTAGAATCAACAAACTTTGAGTTCAAGTCAGGCCATGGGAGGACTAGAGAAAGAGTACATCCTAAAAGCATGACATTTTGAAAGGATTTTAGCAGTTTTGAGAAACTTTAGATTTTGATAGTGGACTGAAATTGGCACATTAAGTGCAAAGAATGTCACCAGGAGAGGTCTTCAGCCTACGTATAGATTAAATGCAATTTTCTCAAGTTTAAAAAAGTTGACGGAATTACATCTTAATGGCAGTGATTAATGGAGACAGTAGGGCTCATACCTGTCAACATCTTTTCCATTACAACACCTTCTCAGTCTTGAAAGAAATTGGTGGGGTTTGGAACTGGGACTTTAGTGAACCCTATGGAAAATATCTTCCTGCAGAACTTAGGGCTGTCCTGCTCTCACCAACCTGACCATGTTGTTACTGTCCCTCAGCAGCCTGACCTGGGTGTGAGCCTCCCGACCTCTACAGCACCTTGATCTGAGTCAAAGTGCCTCAACTGCACTTCTCCACTTGAACTTTGCTCTGGAAAAATCTCACATTCAAATATATCCTTAAAAAAGAAGACTTTAATTCTGGCTCCACAAAATACCTGTTGTATGCTTTCAAAAACTGCCAGAGCTGTGAGTGAATCCCTTCTGAATCTGATTTCCTCAGGCAGGTCATAGCCTCTGGAGAGGTTGTACAGAGTTCATCTGTTCTGGAAGAGCAGGATTTATCTTTCAATTACCAGAGGCAAGTCTAGTTATGGTATTGAAACCATTCTCAACACTTGCTGTCCTTAGAATCATTGTATATAGAGGAAGCCATCATTTTTGCCATAACGTATGTCAAAGACCAAATTAAAGAATGTACAAACTTCTATTCAGTCTTAGAAAGCTAAATGTTCTTGATAAAGGTCCAAACTTTAGAAAGGCTGATGTGTCTGTTTTTAAGTAATTAATAACTTCGTAGATCTATCGCTGAAATAAAATTAGATGTCTGCACAAAGGAAACTATTTTCTCTTAAATATATGAGGAAAAGGCAGCTTGAAAGATTACCTTTCCAGCTGAAAGTAGAAAACCAAGTATCATTACTATCATCACTAGCATGTTCTGGTCAGAGTTTCTCCTCTGTTAGTAGAGATGATGCTGGAAATAGGTCTTCAATCACATTAGTGACACTGTGGGTAAGAGTTCATAGCACTGAGCTAGAGGTGGACATTAGGTCTGATACAGAGCAGTTCTGTACACAGTGCTCCTCTTTAACCATCACAGGTTTAAGATTTTTGAATCCAAAATTATGTCTTCTCCTTTGCAGACCAATCATGCACCAATACACTTGCTTTCAATTTATCATCCTTGTCCTCTCTCCATTGTAACAAAATTGTAAAATAACTGGCTCCTGTTTCTTCCTTTTTAATAATTTTTTTCTGCCCAATTGAGACATTTTCCAGTCATATACCCTTAAAAAAAACCCAACTAAAAATACCAATTAAAAAAAATTACAAAACAAAACCAAAAGCCAAACCAACAAAAAAACCCTGTCCCTTATTTATTCTGCAGGTGTCTTGATACAGTTGGGTTTTAATTAATGTATTTGGTTTGGTGCCTAGGACAGGTAGAAAAGGAGATTTTGACATTAACTCCTTGTCATCAGGCATTTTGATATATTGGAATATATTCTACAGTGATGAGGAAACCAAATACTTACACATGATTTCCATGGACATGATGTTTGCTTCAGGAACATGGGATAGTTTTTCAGTCACTCTATTCCAGTTATTGAGGCTGCAAGTGGCATAAATGTTTATTCCTTTTCCAACAAGTTGGAATATTTCACTATTGGTTTAAATATTTTTAAAAGATGTAACAGCATTTGAAAATATGAACGGAACAATTCTATCAAGTTTTAAAATAATATTTTTTATGTATTTAACACATACTGTCAAAAGCAGAAGGACAAGTATTCAATTTCCCATGCATTGCTGCTAACATTTCCATCCTTTTTTTGCAATGCCTTGAGGGAACAATTCAAATCACAGAAACAGAGACAGCAAAGGGCAGCAAAGAAGTGTGCAACATTAATCTCAACTGAATCCTAATAAAGTCAATAGTAATTTCTCTATAACTACAACAGCTTTGAATCAGGTCCTCAGGGATAGCTTTGTAAAGTAATGTACATGTCAGCATTTTTGTAGATCCCACCTGATACTTATCTGCATGTTTAGATAGATGAATAGTAGTGAAATTCTGCAATATCAGATATTCTTATGTCTCAGACAAGGTCAGATGTATCTTCTATTGGAGTCTGTGTTACAACTTTCTGAAGCTGTTGGGCACCACCACTTTATATAAAGTGATTATGAGAAGTCATTAATTTCTTCCCTGAAAGTCAGAAGGCAAATAGTATTCTTTAACCACCCATCACTATTTTCACATGAAAGGCAAAAGCAACTCAGGAATTTCAAAGCACTTGGAAATAGAAATTTTGCTGAGCATGGTCCTACACAGGCAGGTGTCTCTGCATGTGTGAGTGGAAGATGATAGGGGAAGGGAGAGCTGGGTGATGTGAGAAAGCTTGTAGGAGAGGCCTACAAAGCAGCAAGGGCAGCACTGTGGGATGGGAAAAGTGTCAGCAAGTCTTTGAAGTTTCTGCAGTCAAAATAACCCTTGTACTGAGAAAATAAAAATATTTACTTGTGGCTGAGACAACCTTTGTTGTGGACAAGAAAACAATAACTTGTCCATTCTTATGAACAAAAGCTTGCAGAGCAATCAGAATAAGAAAAATGCTGGACTCAAACCTCGGTTTGTGGAGTAATTCTCATTATCTGGAGTAATCTACAAAACCTTAATCTCTATCTGGCTGTTTGGATTAAGAATTACATTCATTGTGCCAATGTAGTGTCTATTTGTCCCATCCATTTCTTTTCCAGCAGCTGCTGTGTCTTTATCTGTGATACAGTTATGGTACACATTATTTTTTTCTGAGTCACTTGGGAGATCAGCTATTGTTATTTCCTTTTAGTCTTGGTGTTTTTTATACAGTTAATCTGTCCAATTCCTAGATATTAACTGAAGCATTTGCTTTGAAGTTCATGTAGCCAACTGCTTCTGCCTTCGGTGTGTTCCCAACATCTGCATCTGAACAGAGGACGTGGAGGCATGTGCTGAGAGCCACGCTTTGGTCTGTAGTATGGTCTTCTCTTCATGGCAACTCCATGGCCGTATCCTGAACACATTAGGAGGAGTAAAGATTTGGGTACACACTACATCTGCACACCCCTGAGTTCCCACTGTGAGGAACTCCAAAACTGCAGACAGATAGGGATGATTGGTGCCCTCCAGCACGTCCGCAGACCTGGAAGAGAAATGTACATTATGAAACAAAAGTACATGACACATTATGAAGCACACCTCTTCCCCCACCCGGGACACATATGGTCTAGGCTATTGGTGACGAGAATTTATGCTGAAAGCCAAATCTGTTATGAGGACCTACCCCATAACCTCTCTGCGGGCCCAGCCCTGGTCAGAGTTGGCTGAAAAATAATTAGCGAGATGGCCTGGTCATGTGTGTCTTGAAAAATTAAAAAGGTTTAATAAAATAACTAAAATAATACAAAACAAATAAAGCCAAACACGGTGTAAGGACAGGTCCTACACCTGCTAAAACACCTCGAAATGCTTTGAGTTCCTTTGTTCCATGCCTTTTTCTACTTAATGATCAAGGATGGATCTATTGGAAAACTGCCAATAGAAAGGGATACAGGTTTTGACAAACAGTGACAAGGTCCAACAGGTGCTTCTCTCCTGGTACTGAGCCAATTACAAAGAGAAAAACAGAACTTTTCAGTTAAACTTCCTAAAAGGTCAAGAAGTAAACCAAAACCCTTTCCTTGTACAGAAATGCCCACTCGGGAGTGAGGTTGCATTACTACATACAGCTTAGGTACTTGATGACATTCTTTGCTTCGGGTGTCTGCCCTTGCTTGGCATCCTCCTGTGAGTTAGAGGGGAGTTGCCATTGTCTGGATGTCATTGTCTCCTACTGTGATACAGTGGGAGCAGTTGCTCAGTAGGTCCATTTTTGAAGGACATCATAATGGCACTACCTTTGTCTTTTTTTGTAGGGAGAGACAGTCCACAAAGCATTTGTCTAGTCATTTAGGAGGCTAGACCTGACAATACCCTTTTAGTATTCTGGTACAGTGTTTTCTGGTTTTCCATACTGGTTTCATATAATTTTAATTCTTTTTTCTATTGCAATAAAGTCAGTGTCTCACTGTGGGATTTTGCATGAATGTTTGGTTTCATTAGCCTATTTATGCAAGTTCCCATTTACTTTAACTGTTCAAGCAGAACCTTGGCATAAAACTTTGATGAGGTTCATGATTTTTGTTGGCATGCAATAGACCTTCAAGATGTTCCAAAGTGAATTGCACTGGCATCTGTCAAATGCTTCCATAAGCCCAGATAAATTTAAGGCTCTAAACACTGTTTGAAATCTGCCTCTTACTGAACTAAGCTCCACAATTTCTGGATTTTAAATCTGCTGTCAGTTTTTTTCTTGATTTAAATCCTGCCATATTTAAGGGCAAACGATGACTGCACTGTTTGGACTATCATTTCTAGTTTCATCCCATAGCTCATGTCCATGAAACCCAGGATCACCTATAAATTGCAGATATATGGGTCACATGATGCATTTCCTGCTTTAGCCTGGCACAAACTTTTCCCAGCCCAAATGATGAGTACTTATCAAAATAGGAAAGACGAGACAAGCTCAGAAATATTATTTAAGGACATCTTATTTTGTAGCAGAATTTGCAATACTAACCCCAAATCCAGAAAAAAAATGCAGAAGTCAGCTCAAGATAAAAATCTCCTACATTCATTTTTATTTTCTGCTTGGCTAAAGCACTGCTGCTGAGACACTCCTGTTGCCATAAACGTGCCCCTCACATAAAGCAATCCTTACATCCATTTTCATCCAACTGTAGCTCATGTTCAAACCTGTCTGATTACATCAGCAACCCACAATATTTTTAATAGTACAAAAATACTATCCTGTGCCCATGGAAAGCAGATAAGTGCTAAGACTCCTCCCTCAGAATGCAAACACAGTGGAACTGCTTTGAGATTCTGTTTCAGTGTGACTTCCCTAATGTTTTCTGAACTGAAAATCTATGGGAGTGAGCCTGGTTACTATAGCAGCTGAGTATTTGGTTGAGTATTCAGAATTTCTAACTGCACATCAGGTTTATGAACCTTGTTCAGTAAGCTAGATGCTGAAGATAAAAATTTGAATGAGTGAAAACATTTTGTTGTGACAATTTTGAAATTAAACATTTTAATTTTTCACCTGGAAAATGTCTGTACAGAATGGGAAAGTAAACAACTCCCATTGCTCTTACCTATCCAATAAATATATCATATTAGATTACTTAATACAAAGGGGAGAAGAAGTAGCTGCTCAGGAAAAATTCAGAATATTTTGTACCCTTTGCTTCTGAGAGCTGAGTGTTGTCATATCCATATGCAGAGGAGGGAACTACATTCCTGTCGTCACAACTCAACTATCTCATCAGCTCTGTTCCTGACTTCAAATGCTGAGCCTGGACTGAAATAAGGGGAAGAGGATCTTTTCCTATCTTCACCAAGTAGCAAGTAGCCAGAATACCTTTTTGGTGAAAAAAACCTCAACTGCTCAAAGAGTTGTCTGCCCTGCTACATGAAAATTTGAATAACTTAATGTATGTTAATGATTCCTTTTAGGCAACTGTCATTCTTCTTTTAGGAAAAACAAAACTGTACCATCCCACAAAGAACTCAGCACAACTCAGTCTTTGCCATCCACAAGGAGCTTGAGTCACCATGCGACAAACTGCTCCAGGAGGGATTTGCACAGAACAACCCTTCCTCCTTAAGACAGCTCTGCAGCTGTCAGATGGGAAGGATGCTGTAGCCAGAAAAAAAAAAACAAACGAAAAAGGTCTACCACCACTTAGTTTTCCTAAAATGCAGTCAAAGTGCACCAAGTGCATAGAAGTAAAGAGATAAAAATGACACTGCAGAGATTGTTGCTCCCTGATAGCCTCGGGGAGGAGTTCATCGCGGATATGGTTTGTCAGCTGAGGAAATGTGCATCCCTGCACAAGATTTCTTTAATTCAAAATCTGAGATGCCAGAGGTGCATTTGAGAGTGGGGAGAGATTATTTTGGATCTCTTTGCTGAATTTGGTGCTGACATTACATCTGCAGTTTAAATGCTCACTCATTGTCCTGCTTCCTCTGAAAAGTAAATTTATTTACCTTGAAAATACTTCCAAATATTCAAGCTCAAAGAGTGATCCTTTAAATCGTCTCAGGTTCCTCTGGTCTACCAAAAAATTAGAAATATTAATATTGTTTGAAATACTGCTTAGTTCTATCTGGTAATAGAAAGAGCTGCAATTTATGTTACAGAGCTTTCTAAACAAAGTTCCATTCTCTATCTCTTTAACAAATAATTGAATTTTTTATGTTTATTATGCTAAATATAGGGTGTGATCTGATGAAGTCCATCACTCAGACTTTTTAAATTTCTGCTATCAATCTGGACAAACCCAAGGAGTCAGAATGTATGCCAGTATTTCAGGTGTTTATAATCATGGTGTGAATGGTTATCACAGAATAATTTCATGTTTCCATCAAAGCAGGCAACATGATGTAGAAGTCCCTTGGTAGCTACAGTTCCAGAAGGTTTTGCCCTTCCTTAAACATTTGGAGCAAGTTCTAACAAGCTATTAGTAACTGATGTCCAGTTCAGCTAAATAAAATACCATGTCCTTGAAAACAAAGGAATAAGGTAAAGCTTAAAATATTCAACTGGAGACAATACCTTAATTACTGCTCTGCTTCAGCAATTTATGTCCAGCATCATTCCTCAGATTAGACATGCTACATTTTTAGGGCAAAAAGCCCCTAATATGCCCATTTCTTGTCACAGGCTATATCTGCAACAGCATATTTCTTTAGATATAGAGCAACTAAAATTGAAAGCAACTCTCCCCCTCTTCTTATTGGCTGTGCTTTGGTTCATCATATGAAATGGTCCTGAAATACATCCTCTGGTTTCCTCTTAGCTGAAACAAAGCTGGAAGACAATATTCAGAAGCACAGTTAATGCCCATTCATTCAGTCTAAGGACCAGACTATAGCATCTCTCTAAAAGAAATTACCTTGAAAAGCACATAATTTTTCTTGAATCATGTGCCTATGTCAGTAATCAGTCTGTACAAGCAATGTTAAATACTGCCCTCAAAACCAGCCCAGGATAATATTTGTTCCTTTAATGCCATTTCTTTAACCTTGGGATAGAAAAACTTATTAAACCCACAAACGACTAGAATCCATGATATTTATAAAGTAGCTAACAGTTTTTCTTGTGACCTTTTCATAAATGCATGCTTTATATAAATAAAAATTATGTGGAATGTGATTATTAGCCTTATGGGACAAAATTATCATATTATAGGTTTTATTAATGGGCCTTTCATCCAGCTGTTCTCTCATGAGAAAATCTGTTTTTCCCTTGAAATAAAATATCTGCATCCAAGACTATCTGTTCTGCTTTCTCTTCATGATCCTCACGGACCAGAAATCTTTTATTACCCAAATAAACTACCATGTACTTTAGAAGCAGAAATAATGAGTTTCTTCATAGTCTTTCACTGAAGCTTGAAGGTTTTAACAATAAGTGGAAATAAATGATAATGCAGTCACTTTTATATTTGCCTATATTCATACCAAAGCAGTTTTTGATGACATCTTTCAGAAGTTCACAAATCCTAAAGAATAACCTTAATCATAATGTGTCAGGTCATTCCTATCTGATTTCTTTTTTTTTTTTTTTTTTTTCCCCAATTTAACAGGACTAGGGAAATTATATTTCAGTAACAAGCGCCACAAAGTGTCAGGGGTTTTCATCTTCAATGGCATCACTAGGATTAAATGTTAAATATGTTAAATGTTCCCAGCCTAAGGAGTTTGCTCTGACAATTCTATTTACAGAACATTTATATTCTATTTATTGCTCTTACAGAACTGTATGAACAAGAACTGCTATTAAAGCAACCCTCATGGATAAAATTTTGATTCAGGAGATGGGGCTTTTGCAGGTCTCACTGATTGAACCACTCTTTCTTCTTCAGCAGCTTTACCAGAGCATCTGTCCATCTACTGTCCCCAGGAAATGAACGTTACCTTTGCTTAGATGTATAAAGACCAGTCATAGATGGGATTTAAATATACTTTTAAATGTGGAATCTCTTCATTCAAGAAGGCATTATCTGAGGTAGTATAATGTTCATTTTGTATGTGAGCCCTGTATGGGTGTCCATCCAAACACTTGCTGGAACAAATTAAACACTTGAATTATTACCAGCCCTTCCCCAACTGTTGTTTCTTCCATACAGATTCATAGTTTGCCCCAGTGAACTGTTGTTCAACTTACATTTAATTATTTCAGGAAAGAAACAGCTTTTGAAAAATTCTTGCAGAGTTTGATCTTTCTGGATAAAGATATCTTTAAATTTTGAGGGAAAAAAATAGGCTGATAGTATCTAAACCTTGCACAGTCTTTTTCTTCTCTAGTATTTCAAAATGACTAAATCTTTCATGGTATATTTGAAGACCTATCTGAACATCTCTTGAAAATTGTTTCCCTAAAATAGTCAGCCTTTTTTTTTCTGGCACAAGCTTAGAAAACAATCTTAACTTCATTATTTTTCAAAATGTTAATAATCTCACAGAAATTAATTTGCAAGGTGTCACCTTGAGGACAAGATAAGACTGGTCTCTTTGACTGACTTGGTGAAAACATGACTATTTGACTCTTTCAGGTACTTGCTAGGACAAAAGCATGGACTATTTATTTTAACTTCTCTCAGACCCTGACCTAGAAAAATACTGGATCTGAGCTTCAAAAGCCTCACATTCATTAACTCAGTTAATAAGCTTTGGGAAAAATACCTGATTGAATTTCTCTATGAATTATAACAGTCAGGCTGTGAATGGCAACAAATTCAATCTGTGTAATTTCAAACATTTAAATGTGTCTATCAAACAGTATATGGGATTTTACTCTTAGTTTTTCAGTACAAAAAATTAAAAAATCTAGAACTACTTGAGTGAGCCACAGTAGGCAGGACTTGCATCTCAGCTGCCATTTAATGAAAATCTCCCTTCCCTGAAGGTATTTTAGCTTGTGTTGGAATGTATTTTCTACATGTAGAGACAACCATCTAAGCAGTAATCCTTCAGTGTTCTAAGGAAACTACTTCAAAGTTTTATGGGTCAACTGATAGAAATGTGAAAGACATACATATGAAAGACATACATGTTAAAGAATATCCATAACCTAACACATTTTGGTACATCCCACATTAAACAGGTAACAATACCCACTGAAGCATACTTACTATACTGGGTATGAGCACCAACAAAGTGAAAGCATTTGCCTTAACACCCTTCAGTGCACTTACTTGTGTGAAGCTGAATGAGCAGAATTTTTGCCTTATTATGGCTGCTGATCCTTCTGGAGATTCTTGGCTTCCTTCACTGATAAAGCTTGACAGGATTTCAGAGATTGATGCAGGATGTGCTGTTGAAATAAGATGTCCTTTCTACCTTGAGCTGAGTTTTGGCATGCTAAGAGAGCTGGTCAACCTGCAGGGCTTGAAAAAACATGTAGTGAAAAGGCAAATAGACAAAATTATGACTTCATCAAATGTACACAGCCTGCTACCCCCTTTAAACTACAGGCAACAATAATCACCTGAATAACAGCCCTGGGGGTCCTACAAGGCAGGCTATTGCACTTGGAGGAGATAATGATCCATGTGCAGTTGACCTGAGCAGTGCAGGCCTGTGCTGAGCCCTGCTGTACTACAGATGACTTGGCTTTGAGGACTGTGCCTCATGCCTTACCATGCAATAAATGCAGCCAACTTGTCAAACCAAAGAGTCCATAGGCAGCACCTGTGATGATGCCAAAAGGATGTTCCTGACTATCTTGAAGTGAAGCTGCATGCTTTCCTAAAAACATTTCCCTCCCCCCCCAGTAAATAAGACAGAGATGCTTTGCTTCTAAGAAAATCATATAAAGATTCTGAAGATGACTGCTGGTGGACCTCACCGCAGATGGGAATCTGGGCAGTGCGCCATGGCATGGCCAGAGATCCATCTTACATTGTATCATTGGGGGTTCCCAGCAGCCTAAGATATGAAAAATTGCTATCCCTCTTGTAGGATATTAATAACATGGTTAAATTTCCTGATAGTGCTTTTGCCTTTCTTTCTAGGATCAAAAACAACCAGCACTTCCTGATACCAAACTGTCTGATCCGGTCTGCACAGATGCATAGGCTTTCCTACTTACTGTTATTAGCATTATTTTGACAGAAATCACAAATAAGTTTCTGGGATGCCCTCCATACTTACTGCCCCTGCCCAGCAAAGGGCCTGTCTGTGTGAACATGACCACAGAAAATACTCCTGATGACACAGGTGTTGTGTAGGACACCCAAGAGGCAGCACTGACTGACCAGAAGGCACCAAGCTTCACCCATCTGCAATCTGGCCAGGAGGGAAGGGGAAGAAGTGGGTCCTGTTGTGCCCAGGTGCAGCTGGCCAGCAGCTGGGTACAGCACGTCCAGGCAAAAGAAAAGCAATTCTTGCCCACGTGTTTGGGACAACACAGACAGATGCTGCTTACAGGATGCACAGAGAAAGGCATACCCTTAAACTTTAAAGAAATTTCTGCTTTTAAGAGCATGTATTATGTGTAGGACATTTTTTGGCTCATTACAAGTGACCCAGGAGTACTTGTGAGATCTCTCTAGCCTTTTCCTTAATCATTTGTGCAATGATAATGAGAATTGCTTTGGAAATAATTTTGCAGCTGCAAAGTGCTTTGAGATAACAAGATGAAAGACACAAGGAATCTCGTCCTGTGAAGAGGAGATCTGTTGGGATCTCCCAGAACAGTGCCCAGTTAATATTCAAGTGAGATATTGCTATTGAACTTTTCAAGTGATTATGGTTTTCTCACAGTGGCTGCAAGCAATTATTGGTACCATTTTCCCAGATTTTCTCTCCCTGCAGGCTTTGGTATTCAGCCAGATCAGTTTTTGTCTGTCTCTCTTCCCTTAGTGAAGCTATTATAAATGTTGGCTTACTGATACCCAGGCACAAAAATAGCTAATTACTTCCAGGCCACCTGAGGGGAATCCTCCAAGGCACCTGAGCATTTAAACCCCAAAATATCTCTAAGGCTACAACCTTATTTTGTAAATATATACATTTACATAAATATCTACCTATGGGAGATAATTCACAGTCTTCATCCAGGTGTCTCTTTCTGGGCATAGGACAGAGAAAGACAACTTAAGGTGGAGTTCAACTCAGGCAGCACACTGAGAGGAGGCATCCTAATGCCAAGCAGTAGGAGATATACCTTGTGAGACAGGCACGCTGCAATCCCATCCACCTCTTGCCATTTTTGCATCTAACCACCAATCTGAGCAGATGCTGGTGTGTTTATGTCCACTGAGCTGAATACAACAGGATTGATCCTCCTCCTCAATGTCAGTGGCAAAAAAAAATGAAAATTTTGGGGTTTTTTTCTTTTCTGACTAGAGGGTTGGTTATGGTTATGGTTATGGTTATTGACTTGCAGTTAATCACTTCAGAGTGATTTTTTTTCATATTTAGTTCTTGGTCTCTCTACTCAGAACCTTTTGCAAGTCCTATGACTTGTGGATTTGTCCTGCTGTGTCTAGCAGAGTAGAAGAGACACTCAGAGGTTTTATTCAAATCTGAGTGCAGCTTGCTTCACAGAGGAACAAATTATTGCCCTGATTATCAGGGAGGGAAGGAAACAAATATGTACAACAGAAAAACCCTGCAAACACCCTACTGTCAGGGTGGTCCTGGTGTATTTCATACAGTTTTTGGATGTGAGGTATTTAAACATCTGGAGGCTGGACAGTTTTATCTCTGTATCTTTTATATGGCTTTTACAAACATCGTGATGCATGAGATGCATCCTCACTGATGGACTCCCTAATGATACAGCCATTCTCAGAGTCAGTGCAATGAAAATAACTTCATAAAATCTAACATAATCATAAGCAATATCATTTCCCAAATGCCATCAACATTGAAACTGGAACAAGTTTCAGCCATCTAAGCATCTGAACACTTTCTTTCTCTAAATGGCTTGTCCAGGGGAAGAAAAAGAAAAGGAGTTGGTAACCCTCTCTGAGGCTAGAGGGGATAAATGGTGCAGCAGTAAGTATTAACAAAGCTACAGGAATTGTACATAAAATAAATAGAATGTATTTATACATTTATTTATAATATTTATTATAGGCATTTCAAATTCATGCATATCTTATTTATTATCTTATCGTCAACATTGCCCTGGGGAATAATATTTTAAACCATCAGTGAAGTTTCCAGAGGTGTCCATTGTGAACTCTATTTTTAAGACCTATGAGAGCAATAGACATAAAAGTTCCCATAAAGTGATAAAAGCTTGGGGCTGGAGTTTATTGTGCCATATATATGTACATAAATATTTAAGCTACTAAGCAGAAAGCATGCAGTTGTGTGGGCACCATGCTCAGATAATTTCCTCTCCTTTGTACTTTTCCTCCTGAACAGGTCACCAGCTTTGTGATCTATTCCGGCATAACTCATCGTGTGACTGTGTCCCTCTTGGTCATCTTTTGTCACTAGGACTTATATTTCTATACCATATAACTATAGAAGTTGCTCTGTTAAAGTTATTGTGACTTCCAGTTAGTCCAGAGAAGATGCTAGAAGAACACAGATCACTTCTGTTTACATGCTGGCCCCTCTGTGTCAGTTTATCCGTAGATGACAGTTTTAAATTTTGCCATTACTACTGACAGATTTTTTTTTTTATGTCAGAGAGATAAAGAGAATAAGTAGTTTCATTTTTTAAAACACAAAAATGTTGCCAAGAATTTGAAAAATCGGAGGCTGAGTTTGCTCTTCCTTAACACAGATTATTATTCAGGATAGCTTTGTGTATGTGTCATTGGCATCAATCTCACAAGTTCTGACTGGAAAATCATTGTTCTTCTAGAAAAAATGTTTTATAAAAACTGTATGCTTTTTAGTACTATACAAGCTGGGATTTCCTTATGAAGGAATAATCCTGTAGTGACGAAAAAGAAGAACTTTCCAATACTTCTTAAAAGTATATTTGTTTGGACAACCATGCATTCTAAAGAAATACTAAGGGCTGCCAGCAATCCTGTTTTATGGATATTTTTCAGCTTTGTTCTAGACTACTATAATGTTAACATATAAATATACAATACTAATACATCATATTAATATTTTTAAAAATATATTTATATGTTTGGTTGTGCTTGGTATTTAAATAACCCAAGTTTTATGCCATTTTAGTTGTAGAGAACAATGTTTTCTGTGATCAGACCAGTTAAACAGCTGTCATATTACCACCTAATCAGAATTTTAATATCTACCTTTTGATAATAGTCCTTTCAATTCTTTCCTCTACATTCTCCCTTTTTCTAATCTTCTTTGTATGTTTCCCTATCTGAATATTGTCTAACACTATAATAGCTTCTTTCTAATCACATGCTTGTATTATTTTACATAATATCCTTAATTTCCTTAATTTTTTTTGTTTTGTCTTTACTTATATTTTTTTCCTTATAAATATTATTGTCCTTCAAAATATTATTGTAGTTTTGAGACTGATATAGCTCTCTTTCTATGATACTTAACTTTCCTTCCAAAAAAAAAAGAAAGGAAAAAAGCTGACAAAAGAAATAAAGATGCCTGTGTGCTGGTGCTACATGCTTGATCTCCCACATTCAGTGTGAGCCTTCTTCCTGTCTTCACCTGTCTTTGGAGTACAAACACACTCCCATATGCAAATATACTGAAGTAACAAAAGACTGATCAGCCTTTCAGAGCGATTCCTAGCATTTTTATCTACCATAAACAATACACCCTTTTTCTGTTAAGTACTCTCTCTTGTCTATGCTATTGATATTTATTTAGAGAAGCATCTAATTTCTCTACAAAAGCAATGAAAATCCACATGAACTTCACAATCCTTGCTGTGGGCAGTCCCTGCATTAATTCAAATTCAATTGCTAGTCTCTCTTTTTAAATGTTTTTCTTTTTAATGCAAAACCAAGGTATATTAATGTCATAGAAAAAAACAGTCCATGAATGTGTGTATTTATGTTATGAATTTTTTAAAGTTAGTTCTAAGTACCTTTTAACAGAAAAAGAAAAGTCACTTTTTTTTAAAAAAAGAGGAAACCTGAATGCCTCAGTCACAAGCCTGTTATTAATTGTACTTTGATATTTCCAAAATTCTGCCTGAATCCAAGCATCCAAATGCTGCCACTTACCATTGTAATGAACAATTCCTCTGTCATTCTTGGGTGTAGTATACATCACCTGAAAGGAGAATACATGGAGATGCAATTGAACTGAAACTCTCAGACAACTGCAAGAAACTCGTAGAAGATTCTTTTCAGGGCCTGAACAAGCTGATGAAAATGAATCTACACAGGAACCACTAACCAAAGGCAATTGAAATGCCTATGATTTATGCAAGAAAATGGTGAAAACTGAAGATGACTCTTTTGCTAACTTTGCAAATCCTAGGGAATTGCTGGCTGATGAAAACCATTTATGTAAAGTACCAGCTGGGTTTCCATTTCCTTCAGCTATTCTGTATTTGAGAAATAATTGCACATTTTCCATCAGCAACATTTCTTTCAGCACTTACACAGTGATAGAACTGTTTGAAGGAGAATCAGCTTTACAATAATCCCTGAACAAAAGGAACCAAAAACCTCAATGTCTCCAAAAACAAACAAAATCCTCTAAAACCTCAACCCTTTCCTCATGGAGCATTATTCCATACACATCTTACAACCACAGGTCCAGCCACCCCCTGGGCAGGGCAGGGTCTGTTGTAGAGGTTGGGGTGAGGGTGCTGCTGTCCAAACCCTGCCCTTTTCTTGCTGATACCCAGGACATAATCAATATGGAAGCCTCACTCCAATTAAACCTACCAGCTGGATTTGTGTCTAAAACTTGCTATTCTTGATCTCAGCTGCTCAACAAAAGATTATGGCCTGGGATGAGCTTTTATTCCATGTTATTTTTAGCTTCTCGACTCATCTTTTAATCACAGAAGAAAAATGCACACTCAGGAGCATAAGTGTGTATAGATCCTCCTGCAACCTCCAATAATGGTAGTGAGGAGGTTTGATGTTCAAGGACTTTATGATGAACACCTTAAGCCTTTCAGAAATCTGAAAAATCTTCCTAACTGCAATTTTGGAGTCTTATTTATTACACAAGTTAATCTCAGTCTTACACTGAGTTAAGCACAATTTCTTTGTCTGGCAGCAGAATATCACCTTTATTACAGGGTAGTGACACAGTGCTATTAGTAGGGAATCAGTCAAAACCTGATACAGGCCTGGAGTAAATAATATGCCCTTGCCAGAAGATAAGTCCAGCAATTATATATATTTGCTAAAAATTCCTTGCAACATATTTTTGATAAACCGTACAAAGTTCAAGCAGTGCTTTATTTTTTTCCACTGACAGCCATTTGAAGGTATTTAGAGGATATTGTGTTTGAATTTGTCTTTTAATAGAATTAACCTGGTTCTGAATGGTATCAGGCTTATCTTCCAACCTAATCTGAACTATTTCTACATATAGTGGACTTTGTTTCATTATGCTTTTCATGAATCACCCACTTTAGGGGCATTGGACCTTAGTGAAAAAAAGCAGGACTTTATTGTGGCAGGGATACATAAGTTGAGTTTTCTATGTCTCTCTTTATTGAAGATCTTGAAAACAGCAAAACAGGATTTAAGATTTATGAAGGTCTACCTCAACTGTATTCACATGAATAATGAGGTGTCAGGAGGACAAAATGATGGTGGAAGCTCTCGCACCCTTCTTGGAAATCAAGAGTGGATGTGTCTCTGAAGTGCTATACAGTAATGTCCCTGCACTTGAAAAAAGGAAGAACTGGTCAAGGATGTGAAGATCAGGGGCAACCTTGGTTGCCATGACCATGAGATGGTGAAGATCGGGATCCTGAGTGGAGTATTCTGCCAAAAGCAGGACTGTAACTCTTGTCTTCAAAAGAAAAATCCAAGGGTGAAATGGTTTTCCCAGAGAGGTTGCAGAGTCTGCATCCTTGAAGATATTCAAAACCTAACTGGACACAATCCTGAGGGACCTGCCTTAGCTGTTTTGAGCAAAGGGAATTTACTACATGACCTCAGTGGTTCCTTTCAGCCCCAGCTACTCATCTGATTCCCTGGTATTTTATAATTGCAGAGACTATTATAGTCAGAAGCTCTCTCCAAAAGCTAGAGTTTGATGGAAACTACCTCAACTGCTTATGGAAAGAAAGAGATAAAAGTTAAATAGATCAATTAAGAGATCTTTGTAGTTTGGTTTATTTTGACATACGCCACAAAGAACTTCATAATATTCCCCACCAGAAATTCCTTGACTGTCCACAGCATTTATCCAAACTATTTATAAAAAATAAAGTACTGTGCTTTTTGATTGGAAAATACAGACTTAAACCCTCAAATAAAGCAGCTAAGATGAAAAGCAAAATTTTAGGTATAATAAACAACCTAAATGTCATATAATGATAGTATACATAATTTATATTACTAAAATATACCTGTAATCATCTTGACAACAGCATTTCTGCCTTTCAGGTATTTTTACTTCAATGTGAGAAGTTATCCCAGCTTTCTGATAGACTTTTTTTGTGAGGCATGACTAATTCCTGTTTTAACAACCACTTTCATCACATAAAGCAAACAACCTTTCTGTCTAATAGGTAAACTTACTTAATGCAACTGGCCTATAAAGGGAATCCTTGTGAATCTGCAATTCCTGATTTCTCTATAGGGATATATGAAAATGTAAATGTAAATATCCCTTGACTGGAAACTAATCTCATCTATGCAATACCAGAACATTAGGCAGCTTAGAGCACACTGAGCACAGATCTATGTTCCCAAATGGGGTTTCAGAACTGTGTTGCTTCTTCTCTTTTTTATTTTGAATGCTACAATAGCCCTGCCTGACAAATTCCCCAGCTCTCCATCCATGGCCACAAAAACACTCCCTAGAATGCAGAGATTGTGCAGGACATCCAAGAGCCCAGGGTGACTAACAGGGAAAGCAACAAGCTTCAATTTGACCTGGAGGAAAGCAGGTCCAGCCATGGCTGGAAGAAAGGGCCTGGGAAGTGGGAAAGGCTAAAGGTCTTTTTGGCAGTCTAGAAACAGCAGGTACACAGAAAACCAAAGCTAGTAGAGCAGATTTTATACAGACTTCTCTGAAGGATGGAACAGAAAAATCAACCTTTGCCATAAAAACTGTTTTATCGGTGGGGAGAAATCACCTGACTAGTGAAGGTGGCTGTAATTTCACTGGAAAATTGTTCTGCAAAGATTACAGAAGTTTGGAAGAGTCAGAATCTATAAAGCTTTGGCCTGATTTTATGAGAAGTGTGATAGTATTATATAACTTAGAGTTTCCATTCATAAATGCTATACAGATGATTTTTTGGGAAAAAAATGTTATGGATTTAAACAGCTTAAATAGTTATTCCTCTTTCCAGGGGAATTGCTAAGTGCTTTTTGTCTTTGCTAGCATTCAATTAATTTATTCTTACTCTTTCATTGTTCATTTTGAAATAATTTCTTACAGTTCAAATAATTCATTGTTCCCCAAAGCACTCAACCACCTGCTCATCTTTCAGTACATACTTCTGTCTCACGGAAACTGGATTTATACTTTCTCTTATTTAATTCCCCAAAGGCACAGAAGCAGTGGTGGAATTCCAGAGTTTTCATGGCTCATATCACCAGCTAAATATAATTTATTTAAAGTGATTGAAATTGAGCTATTTAATAATAGAAAAGAAACACAGAGGAAGCATACAAGAGGGCACTTAGGGGCTTCCTTAACAGATATAGGTTTGCTCCTTAGAATATTAATTGTGTTAGAGGAATACAAATTTTTTCTTAAGGGAGACATTCTGTCTTCCCCAAAGATATTAGTATTCATAAAAATAAGCTTTCTCTCTTTTTTTCTGTCTTGATGAGAGTCTAATGGACTTCAAAGATTAAGTAAAAAAAAAAATATTCTTTTCTATATGAAATCAGCTTTTTTTGGTGCTTGTCTTCCTTGAACCTAGTGGTAAATCTGCTTGAAATTACAATGGGACAAGTAGATTAGCTGGGACACATTTATGGGTATGTGCTTTTGGAGATGATTTAAATTAAATAATGCATATAACAAAGGCCGCTGCTAAGCTAATCTTCCAGAGGGGCTTTAGTTTTGTGCTAATTAAAATAATTATCAACCTCTTTTTCAGAAGCAGAAAATGCTCTCTTGTGGCATTGTAAAGGCTTATGTTGGCTGTGTTGGCTCCTCTGCAGTCAGAGACAAGTTTCCTAAAACTCCAGACCCGATGTTTGGGAGTGTGACCATCTCCCCTCTATATAAGGGGAGCCTGAGAATCTGAGCAGCTACCCTGGATCTTAAAACCAGGGAGTGAATATTCCTGCTGTCCCCTTCAGATCCTTGGATTATCTGGGGTGTTGTCCTTTCAACTCCATCATCTGTGGCTCATTCCCAAACTAGCCATAAAGAAAGAGATTTTCAATTTCCTACTTTCCAAAGGCTTCCTCAAAAAATGTAAACCAGCCCACACAGAGGAAATTAAATTAAGATGGGAAAGGAATTTTTGAATTATTTCTGCGTGATTAAATAAGGCATTAAATCCACTTTTTCAGTACTTTTCACATACAATTGGAACTGAAGAATTTATAAAACACTTTAAAAATTTTAAAGAGAATAATAAAGTGCTATCTCTGTCATTTTATTCCTTATAATTTAAGCAGTGCAGAATCAGCCTTCTACTTTGGAAAAAAAAAATCTGAAATATTAGATAATTATCTGCCCCACCCCCCCGCTAAAGAGAGAATATGTAAAATCCTGAATCTGATATAAAAAAGTAACTAATTTATCACTTAACTTAATTTCAATCCAGTTTTTACAAACCTTCTAGTAAAAAAAAAAGAAAAAGAAAAAAAAAGAGAATGATTTTTGAATACAGTTTCTGTTTGAACCAGAATGTGAAATAATCTAGTTTTGAAAATTTCAGATGTATCACATGTACAACATCAAGGCTTTTTTTCCAAATATTGCCAGTAAAAAGACTTATCAAAACTGCAGCATTTTCACTATTTTCCCTGTCTATTTAAATTTTAACAAAAAGCCTATTTCAACAATGAAATTAACTCTTCCAGACTTGGGGAGTTTCCACAAGTAGTTTCATATTTTATTTTCATTTCCTTGCTAGTAAAGAGGTGGCAAAAATAGCCCAAGTATTACCATTTACATACTCTTTCTGTATTTAATTCTGGTGATACTAAATGAAAGCTTGAGAAATCAGAAACTTTCTGACTAATGTTTGCTGGAAAGTCACTACTGGCAGCTGGGAGAAAGAGAAAATTCCCCAACAGTTATGGGTTCATTTGCAATCTGCAAAGAAATCTCATGCTCAGTTTTTTCAATGTTGATATTTAGAGTAAAATGAGTCAAAATTAACATGATTGTGTACTTTGTTTAACTATTGATCAAAATGGACAGTTGGATAGGGGGTCCTTAAACAGGATTTGCTCCATGATGTCATTAGGCTGAGCATCAGTAAAATGTTTCTGTCAAAGTATTTTGTCCCCTTGCCAGGGGAGATGTTCTCCTTCTGACAGACTTTCTGGAGCAAGACATTTCACAAAATCCATATTCTTGTGACTGGCAGAAAGTTCTTCTCATGATTGATTTTTTCATTTCTTATTTTTAACTATGGTTATAGGGCAGTTCAATAATGCATGTTACTTAATGTCATCTTGTGACACTAAAAAATGTAACATCTATTTCTAAAACCACTGCTGATAGCAACCAAGTAATGAAACAGGTAATAGAAAATCTAAGCAGATAAAGCCATTTTCTGGACGCACCTGTACTGTCATGTCAGCCTCAAAAACCAGAACTGTGCTGCATATTCTACTGGTACTGTGCCGTAACTTGCAGTTTTCTTATAACCTTTTCTGCTAAAAACCTAAACAGACTTTGTGTTTGCTTATAACAGCCTTTTTATGAGCAGCAGCTTGGGAAAAGTTAAGATTTGAAACATGCAGAAGGCTTTTTCATGTACAAAACTGTGTGTTTGTCATTTCTGATACACAGTGATAACATATTTTTATTTCCAGGTAAAGGCCCTCTTCCTATATTGCATTTACTGTATTACCATACTTTTAAAGACAGTGACATTTACAAGGACATGATTTTTGGTCCAGACAATTTTCACACGTAAAAAACCCCCATAATACCAATTTAGGAAATATAACTACTTCTGATTTGCCTTCCTTGTGTTTTACTTGTCCCAGAAGCAGAGTTTCACCCTCTTTGAAAGATTATTTTAATTACCTATCTCTTTGTGAATTTCCCATCACTCAGCCATTCAGAAGAACAAAAAGATGTTATATTTAAGGGCATTGAAGACCAGAAATACTCCACAACTGAATGGACTTCCAGGGTTTAAGATTTCAACATAAACCCTTTATCAGTGGCAAAAGTGTGTAAAACAAATCAAAACCTTATAAAAATAATTTCCCTTTAATAGATTAGCAAGTGATAGCATTACTTTTACTTATGTTTTAATGTGACAAACACCCATCAGAACAAATCATAAAGTCAGTCTGGGAAATTCCCGCCAAAAATGGCATAATAGGTGATGAATTTCCTCACAGCATAGGCCTAGAAGTACACAGCTAGAAATAGTATAAGGGAACCAAATTAGAAGGCGGAGGTTAAGCCTTCAGGATTTTGAACATGCCAAAACTAGAAATGGCTTTACAGTTTCAGCTTGCTTGTTGCACCAGGCAGCATCGCTTCTGAGCCACAGGGAGATGTTTCTCTTCCTCACCTCCCAGGCTCAACCACCCCCTTTCACCAAACTCCAGCACATCCCCTGGGTGCAGGATCCTTTCCCACCTCCAGCCTCACCTGACCTGCACATCTTCCCCTTTTGGTGGGCAGGTCACCCTCTGCAGCTCTGGCCTTTTGTGAGAAGGAGAAAAGGCAGGCGTTGGAGAGGCAGGTAACCACAAAAGCCTCGGCATGGATCCAGAGGCTGCTCCAAGCCTGCAGCTTTGCACCCTGAGCAGCATGTTTGTGAGCATGGGCTTGTGCAGTGACCAGGTGTGGGGGCACACCTCACTGCAGATGCTGGTGACACCTCCTGCAGAAGGAACCTCTGTGGCCTCATGGCAGCTCTGCAGCCAGGGAAGGGGCAGAAAATGTTGTGTCTAAAGACAAACCAGTCTCTGCTGGAACAGTACACTTCTTTAGGGGCTATAATATAGAGAAGGTCAGCCACTGGCCTCAGGGTGATTTATCTGACAAGTTCCAAATCCCTGCCAAAAGGGAGAGTGGTGACAGAAATTCTCAACTAAAAGACTTTGCATCATTTATCAGCTTTAACAAAAATCTTGGCTATAAATAGATTTACCTGTGACTTTTTAAGTTCACAGCCACACAGCTGAATCCAGTGCTTCTAAAATGTCAGCCAGAGCCCTGCCACTTGGAGCAATTGTGGGAAACTGGAAAGAAAACTGTACCGAGGAGAGCTCCTGGTAGTGTTTAATGGAATGCTGCTGCTTCCAGCTTGGGGCCAAGACAACGGTGTCCCTCTGAACACAAACAATTCCTTTCTTCCCTGTAAACCACTGCCAGGCTAAACAACCAGACCCTGCAAAACTACTGCTGCTATAGATGAGAAAGGCAGAGAGGAACAAGAAAAGGTTCTCGTAGGAGCGAGGGCACACGAGCAGTTTGGCCACCAGAGGACATGAACGCGGGAAGCAGATGATAGTCACGATTGCCATCTAATGGCCAGGAGTCAGAAAATAGAGATGAGAAAGAAATGATGCAAGTAGTGAAGAGGAGAGGTGAAGAGCGAAGAGACTCACTTTAGGAGTGTAGATTTGGGCCTGAGTCCTACAGACTGCTCCTGTTTCTAACCGGAAATTCAATTTGTGAGATTCACAATCAGGGAATGGCAAAAGGTGTTTAGATCTGACACGGAACTTTCTATTGATCCCTGCAAATATGGACAGCCAAGCTGTGCTTATCATATAGTCAGACGTTCTTTACTGCAGGAAATGTTGCAGAACATCTATATACTTTTGGCTATTCTTTAGAGAATAAGAAGTAGAGAGGGGGAAAAAGACTTGTTCCCATTTATCCATTGATAAGCATGCTGCAGACAGCACATGTCCTTGGCTAAAAAGTATTAACCACTCATCAGAATCTGTTTCTTTCCAAAGACCTTTCCAGAGTGCCACAAGACTGATGAAGAGTTTTCACCAGCAGAGTGCGGTGTTTCCCTAAAAATAGGGCAGCATAAATTATCGACATCGTAAAAGGTACTGTCCCACTGTCTGCAAAAGCTGTTTTTTAACTAAAGACAACTTGAAAAAAAATTGCATTTTCTGAAAGAAAGTGCTCTTAATAATGATCATGCTAATTAGGGAAATTACGTTGTAAGATTCAAGTATGCACAGCTGTAACAATCTAATTACAGTGACACTTTCTGGAAGCAAATCTGTGTTTAATGAAGTACATAAGTATTACATTTAGCATGTGAATAGACAGCGAGACTAACCATGTGCTTAAAGTCAAGCAAATTACTAAGTTCTTTTGTAGATCACATCATGTTTAATATGCAGACTACCAAGATGGCTTCCTTTTTTTTTTTTTTAATTAATTAATTAATTAATTTTTAAATTTTTTTTTAATTCTAGCTATTTTGAAACGTGAAACTTCCCTGGAGGAGTTTTCCCTTGTTTACCTAGAGCATCAGCATATTGCCATTCTAGTTTTCCCAGACAAACTATGTCAAGATTAATCCTTTTCCTTTTTTTAAGAAAAGTTGGAGGAAGGAAAATAGCTAAAGATTTTCTTTTGAAAACAAATGTCACCCATTAATTACAGTGTCTGTTCATCAAACATAGTACATAGTTCAAATATGCAGCCTAAAACCTCTGAAGCAATCCTTCAGGCAAATGGAATGAGTAAATACAGTCAAGGAAATGGAAGAAAACCACAGTCGTCCTCAGCTACAGCAATGCATCCCACATCCACTTAACCTGTCATGCTGTAATTTAGTAAGAATACTGCTTGGACCAAATGTCTACTTTTGCACCTTGCTAAAACACATATAAGCACCCCACTGAAGATGTCAAGACACAAATATCAGCTGCACTCACCAAAAGATCAACCATCTTATTTCTGGCAGCCCTTCACCCATTTCAGAGCAGGACTGCATTTATCCCCAGTCCATTGACTGGGGGGTGGTGCACTTTCCTAAATTTTAGTGAGTAAATTTGGCTCAGGTTATACTCAACAATGAGCAGCAGATACTTCCACAGAGGATTTGTCTGAGTGCTGTAGACACTTACCTTAATCTTAGGGTCTTTGGCCTTTGGAGGTGCACATTTCCCTCTGTGGCTGCACAGAGGGAGCCTGGAGTGACTAACTTTGAGTGACTAACTATTTAAACAGCTGGCTTAAACAAAATAAACCCCAACCATATCTTTAAGAGCACCTCTCCCTCCCATGCCCCCTCAGGAAATACATAGTTTAGTGTGATGACATTCCTAAAAGGGGAGGGGGGCAGACAAGGAGCGGAGGCCAAGGAGGGAAGATAAAGAAAGAAAAAAAATGTTCTTTTGCACTCTGTACTTCTCTTTCAGTTTCTTTCTCAAAACGGATGTGGGGAGCCATTAAATGTCAGCTCAGCCAGCATGGCTCGAAGCTCAGTGTGACAAGGTCATGCAGAGGTGGCAAATGAATGCACAATGAATTCAGCAGAGTACCACTGGCTGCTGCAGTTCTGAAGGGGTCATGCAAGCAGGGAGAATGAAAAGAAAGAATTTTTGCACAGAAATGGAAAGAAATATAATGAGCTTTGTATGTCATACCTTGGTATTTTTTATCATTATTTTTAAGCATCTCTGTACTTTCAAAATTGATCTACTACTATTGTTAGGAAACCAAGCAAGAACAGTTGTGCTGGCAACTATATAATAGTGACAGCCACGCTACAAATTTTTCTGTGGGCAGAGGAAGAATCTGGCAGGTGTGCAAAGAAAAGGGGACAGTTAGGAATGTGTGAGAAGGCTTGGAGAAGAACAGGAATCAAGCAAAAAGTGGCATCCATGAAAGAAGATAAGCTCTGCTTTGTTTTGTGTTATTTTGCACTAAAACACACAAGTATATGCACATGAATGTGTACATATACAGTCATAAAACTGCATGGTAAGATAATGGTTTATTATATTGATACTTTTGGCTTTTCATGACATTTGTGACCTCTATAGTAAACTAGCATGGACTATTTTTTTCCTCGTGGAAAACCTCCTTTCAATAGAAGTAGATATCCATTGATCCTATAATATTTATACAAAATGAACACAATATGCATTAAAAAAAAAATTAAGTTCCAAAGTTCACAGCACCTTACAAAGCATCAGCCAATATTCAACCTGGCGTGAGGGGACTGCGTCAAAATGATGCACTCCACATCCTGCCCCAGGAATCACTTTCCGTCTTCACAAGACAAAATTAAAGATTTAACTACTGTTTTCCAACCTATTAATCTAATTTCTTTCCTGCAACAGGATCTGTCTGGATGACACACGAGGCAGGTGTGCTAATTTTAAATGCAACTTCCCTCAGGATGTGGAACCTTTCAAGGATCTCAGCAGCATCAGGCTGTCTGCGTAAGAGAGCAATTTCCCCTTACAGCTGGATTGAAAAAATACAGGAATATGTTTAGACATTTGCCTTCATATTCCATCAGGACATAGAATTTAAGTATTTTGTAATCAAACAACGTATTTCCTCATTGCTTCAAATACTTCTGTCAAACACACAGGAGAAAGTGCATTGTCCTATGAGAGGCTGCAAATAAGCTTTAAAATATGGACTAGGGAATAAAACATGTAAGCATCTGCATTGATTAATTATTGACATCTGTTAATAAAATGTAAGTTTCTGCTTGTTCTTTAACAGTATGAAAATTATATGATAATTATGTTATGAAGCAAACAGGTTTATGTATTGGAGCATTGTGGGCCAGGACAGACACCACAGAAAGCCTTTCCTCAAAAAAAGAGGGGTGGAACTTGGTTTGACCTTTGGACCTCAGCTGTGTGGTGTCGCTCCTGGTCTCAGTGATCCTCGCACATGCTGTGATTTCAACCTCCATCCAAATGGAGAGGAGGAGCCAGTCCTTTAACCCAGTTCAGAAAGCTGCTTGTGCCTAAAATCATGGTCATTGCACCAACGCTGACTTGTCCTCTGTCTTCACTGGAGGTCTTGGTGGTGTCAGGGTGATGGTGCAGTGGGACACAAGCACCTTGATGCAGCCAGCTGCCATGAGTGGAGTGAGAAGTGCCCAGGGGCTGTGGTCACAGAGCTGTAAGGGCTCACAGAGTGGGGGGTGGGTGTGGCTGTGCACTGGGATCAGATGTGCTGCCAACCAGCAGGAATCACAGAGTCGAAGATTCTCATTGGAAAAGACCTCTAGGATCATCCAGTCCAACCATTAACCTGGTGCAGCCAAATCCACCACTAAACTGTGTTCCTTAAGCACCATATCTACACATCCTTTCAGTATCTTCAGGAATGATGACTCAACCACTTCCCTGGGCAGCCCGTTGCAGTACTTGATTACCCATTTGGTGAGGAATTTTTTCTTATTATCCATTCTAAACCTCCCATGTCACAACTTGTTGTTTGTGACTTGGGAGAGGAAACCAACCCCCACCTGGCTGCAACCTCCTTTCAGGTGGTTGTAGAGAGATCAGGTACCTCCTCAACCTTCTTTTTCTCCAGGCTAAACAAGCCCAGCTCCCTCAGCTGCTTTTCATAAGACCCTTGCTCCAAACCCTTCACCAGCTCTGTTGCCCTTCTCTGGTCATGCTCTGGTACCTCAATATCTTTCTTCTAGTGAAGGGCCAAAAGGCTTGATTTATTCCATACCTTAGCAACCCAGACACTCCAGTTTGGTGAGTGCTGTGGGCTCAGAGATGAGGTGTGACCGAATTTTTTTTTTCTTTCCTAGAAAAGAAAACCTTTAAAAATGGAACATAGCATTGAAAGGCTGCATGGAAAAACCTGTGGGGTAGCAGAGGTGTCTCTCCTGGCTTTCAATCCATAAAGTTCTGCTGTTCTTCCACCTTTTTTCATGCCAAATGGAGAATCATCCTTATAATTCTTCAATAGCAAAATTGTCAATATTTTGGAAGCCACTATCCCTCCAGAATGTCTGCATAGGCCCAAGTATAAAACATAGAGAAACATTTCTCATCCAAGGTTTCTTGACATTAAGATACAATTTTTAGGAATTTATTCACAAGAAAGGCTTCTATTAACACCATTGTGACCAGTGTGGGAAGAGGATACTCAGGCAGGGATCAGCTTTACCTCCATTGATTTCTTTGTGCAAACTGCAATCCTTTCCCCTCAGTAATATGGCATGGAGGGTGGCCCAGGCCTACAATCTAAGTTGAGGAGTCTTTAAAGAGCCCAGTGATTTGCCTGAAAAATGCAGGAACAGGCAAGAGTCTTAAGAACCCTATGAAACCGATTTCTTGTGGGAACATCCTCACTCAGTCAACAGATCCCAGGGTAAGTTGTCTGATCTACATAATGTTGACTTTAAAGGGAATTAAGTACCCAAATATCTCTGAGAGTCTGGGTAGTTCAGTGGTTACTATTAAAGGACTACAGGTCTCACCTAATATTAGCTATCTAAAAATTAAGTGACTATTGTGAGGTAGTCCTTCTACACTCGCCTATGGTCAATGGGATGGCAGTGAGAGGAAACTGGAGATGATTCATTTCCTCAACCTCTACCCTTGGATTGGCTGAATCATCTAAGACTGCTGCACTGATTGTGGGAAGAGTCTGGGCTACAGCTGCAGACTGACTTTAGGTAGGATGACTCATCCTCTGCGATGCTTTCAGCAGCACTCGGGGTAATCAAGGAGTGTCCATTTTTTTCTGTAAGTGAGAGTAAGTTTTCCAAGTCAGTTCCATTCTTTTGAAAAAGACTGTGTCTGTCAGCCTACTAATAAAAATCTCCCTCTCAAAACACCTCTCACCTTGATAGAGGACTGATTGCTGATTCTTACTTTTAGTAGACATGTTTTGTAGGGGTTTCCCATCCTGGCTGTATTTTCTGTTTGGTTACAAGAACAGGAGCAGTCTCATGGGCCCTAAGGAAGTCAGGATATTTTACACTTATTGATTTCTCATTATCCAAAGAAAGAAATTGGATTGGCTTGATTCTTGTTGGCAGTTCTTTATCACAATGTTATCTTCTGGGTATTTAATCTTTTTTTCTGAGGCTTGAAGTTAGTCTATTAAGTATATTATGACTGTGTTTCTGTATTCCACCATTTAAAAATGAGTGTAGACTTTGACCTTTACAGTTTTCAGAGATCTCTCTTGTCTCTTCCACATTCTTTGAAGAACCCCAAAGTTATTACTTTAATTTGCTCCATAAATATCTTGTCAAATTTCATCAGAATGATTCAGCTCAACCTCACTGACTATCTCAATCTTCCCTTAGCTTGAATGCCACTCCTGTCTTCATCTGTCTAAACTAGCGTGATTAAGTCCTCACAAAGTTTACCTTTTGGCACCCAAAGGTAAAGGTATTTTCTCATTTTTCTTCAAATTTCATAGGGAGGCTTGTTTTAGCCACTCATTTGCTCAGATTTTTTTTTTTATTTCATGGTTGTGGATACTTAGTATGTCTCACCCCATATTAAGGCAGATGGACATCACCAAGTAGATGAGGGAGTGGTAGGGAATAAGACCTTCTGAGACAAATCCTAGGAGGTACAGCAGTTGTCTGGGGAATGGGAGATCCTGTGATTTCAAGCCATGCCCTTTCTCACCACTTGTCCCATGCCAAGTGGTTTCAAGACATGCCTTGTGCACTCATGCTTGTGAATGTTTTCAGCCCACTATGGTCTGAATGAGAAGTGAGGTTCAAGATGCTCTCCTAGTATATTAAAATTTTAACCCCATAGGGTGTGAGTACCTTTGATGCCAGAGTGCAAAGAGCAGGCACTAGCACATGCTGCACCTCTGCTCTGCAAAGGGCCAGGGGACATCACAAGTGGAGGACAGAGAGGTCCAGCATCCCTCTGAGCACACATGGAAGGCACCACCTGTGGGAGATGCCTCTGGACCCTCCCTAGTCTAACCCAGGAAACGCAACTACAAGCAGCCTGCATCTTCCCCTGCAGCTTCCTGAGCTCCCATTGTAGGCCTCAAGACAAGCATGGTAGCAACATTAAGGCAAATTTGGCTCTTTCTCCTGCTCTCCGAGCTGCATACAGAGGTGTTCAGTGGAGCATTGCCTATGCTGAGCGTCTGAATTACAGCAGGCTGGATTTCATCCACCTAATGCTGACGATGTATTTGTAAAATCTCAGAGGAATACTGATATTATGCAACCACATGAGTCCTTTAATGCATCATTTGAAAAGTGGCAGATTTATATAAAGTATTTAAGATGCTGAAAGAAAAATTATCCTAAATACCCATTTGTATATACGAAGTCATTTTACAGCGTCTCTTGAAATCTTGCCCCAAAAAAAACCCTTGGGCCAAAGCTTTGTGTCAGAAAATAATTAATCAGATCTCTGAGATAGACTGATCAGTCTCACTCTTTACTTCATTCTTTCTCCATTACCAAATCCCTCCTTAATCTTTCATTCCTTTCCTTTGCCCATTAATTGCAAACAGGAGCTTTCTCTCCCTGAGACAGTTTTGACTAGAAGTATCACAAGTAAGTCTCTGACATCCCCATCTCAGCTGATACCACATACCCTCAGCCCTCCATATAGTCTGGGGATAGTAGGAGGTTGCCACCAAATTGACCTATTTTGGCACCAAACCACAGGACAAAGACAAATGCCAATGGAATACTAATTTAGATAATACCCATAGCATATTTTAGCTGGTTCAAAAGAAATAATGGACTCATTTAAGGTTTTAAATTCCAGGTGAGTTACTATGGATGCTGCGGGCAGATGGCAACTGCCCAGATTAATAAGCATAAATGACTTTTTATGCCGGCTGACTTTCTGTGTTATCTTCCCCAAATCAAAAGGGACTTTGGATATTTGAAAGATTCAATAGCTGAAATAAAAAGAGCAGTCCCATATGTGACTTCTTTGTCTGTGTCTAGTTTTAGTTATTAAAGGCAAAGGATAATCAAACTGCTGAGCTCCAAAAAATTGCCCAAAGCATAATGACATAGGATAGCTCATTTTGAGCAATCCATTCATAAATGCATTAATGCAACTCCCCTTGGCCTTACCTCAGCAAAACAGTATCCCCTGCAAACACCACCTCTCTGTTTCATGGTATTATTTATTTTCTCCCTAATTGTGTTTTGTTTGCTAGGCATTACTATTAAAAGCATGATTGCAGAGCTGGAGAAAAATATATGCAGATGTACATAAGGAAGGACTGGTTTGAATTGCAATAAAGACCACTTGCTGCCATTTTCCATCTCATTCAGAAGCTCTGCTCTGTTACAGTCTAAAAAGGGAAACAATACACAGGAGCCAATGAGTAATACAAAAGTAATCAGTAAGTCTGAAAACTTCATCAAGCCATTAAATGAATTACTGCTTTGCTCTCATCTGGGACAACTGCCTAAGGATTCAGTAGCAATAATATCCCTCTGGCTAGACCAGCAAGGTGGTACCAGGGTGTGACTGAACTGTGGTCACCATGCTTTTCTCTGGTCACTGCCTAGAAAACAGAGAGGCAGCTTCAAAAGCCATGACAAATATCCATCTCGAGGGAACCTAGCTGGGCTGCACTGGTTACTTTCAAAAGAAGACAATAAAAAGCATCCTGATGAAGATTTAATAAAGGTGATGAATGACACAGAGAGGAAAAAGAATAGCTGGAGATATCTGTTTGTCACTTGCCCTCACGGCTAAAGGAGATCTCCAGTGAGAGTGAAACTGCACACATCTGCTATTGGCAAAAGGATTTCTCATACAACTAAAAATTAACTATGTAAATTCCCACTAGCTATCAAGGAGAAGAGATTGGTAAAGCTCATGAAAAGTGACATGAAACAAGTGCCCAGTTACTGTCTGTTCTCCTGAATGAGTATAAAGCCTCATGCCTCACTCCAATGCACAGTGGGCTTCTCACATCAGCAATGGATGCAGAAGCATCCATATCTCAGTCTTCGCATGGGTCCTTGCAACTCTGGCAAATTGATCACTTACTGTACTCAGACCTGAATATTTACCTCCAGCCTTTTTTTCCTGCTGTTTCTAATCTATGGCACTATTTTTTTCTCACTATCTGAGTCCAGTGTCCCCATAAATATGTTTCCCTTGAGGTTTTTTTTTAAATAAAGCAGTTATCTATTCTTGTTTAATCTCTATTCTTCTAGGCCTTGCATTCTAGTGTCATCATCTTAATATTTTCCAGAAGCAATATTAACACACCATAGAATATTTCTGAGCATATGTTAAAATTCCAATTATAGTTCAGCTAATGAAGCCATACAAATTTAATTAAATAAAACATATGCAGTGCAGTCTACCCACCAAAGCACTTGCCCAGCAGTTGACTGTAATGAGATTATGTGGATTCCCATCAGATCTGCTTCTTCAAAACTTTTGAGATGACTTACTGACTTAGAGTATTGAAAATTAAATTGACAAGTGAGTGCTCATCTCTCTGACTGCAGGTTGTTCATCACTGGGTCACTCATTCTTACCAAGGACAGAAAACTCAGAAGTCTCAGCATCTCCTCTTGACTAACTCCCTTCATACTTTTTGCTCATCCTTTCTTCCCGCATGAAGGAAAAACACCATAAATTGTAGGGTTTCCTCTTTGCCTCTGTGGATCTTAACTTTAAAAAATGGACAAAACTAGTCTTCAAAATCTTTGTTTCATCTTCAAAATAAATTGTCTTATTTTCCAAACACAGTGTAAACAGCAGATATTGGCAAAGTCAGCAAATCCAAAGCAAGTTATTTATGGAGCACATAACCATGGAGTTGGAAGCCCATATGCTGCAGATGGATGGGGATAGTGAAGCAATTGTGCCCAGTGATATGAGCTCAAAAAGGATGTTTGAACAAAAACCAACAGACTCTTTTATTTCTTGCTGAAGTGTTCTATGGATTGAGACAGACTACTAAGTACCATCCTCCGGCTATCAGAGGAGTTGCATTATTCTTTTTCTGATAACCTCATATTACTCTGTGAGAGGAGATATAATTTTAGATTCCTCATATTAATGAATTTTAGGGAAAAAAGCATACTACCTAATTATTAGTATTCCCTTAATGATCAGAGCCTTCCTCATGGTGTTGGAGTTGTAAACACAGAACAAAAATATGAGTTTAGACTCAATTCAGGAACAGTCATTTTGTTCACCAGCAACAGATAAATTAACTTCTTGCTATAACTCTGCCCCAGGATCAGCAGGAGAGAGTCTCTTTAGATGACTGTAATTCATTACTCACTCAGCAATGAAATCATTTGTTATTTACAGAGTCCCTGCCCCTCACTCTTTTGAAGAATTTGAAGCAAATTTGAGACTTGTCAACTTCATAGCAAAGATGTTGATTGTTGTAAGCTGCATGTGAACAACAATTTTGTGCATGAACCCACTGCAGGGCTATGTGTAAATTCAGTATCATCTTTTTATGAGTGAAAATGCGTGGCTGAGTTGATGCTCCTGGGATCCAGATGGGAGACTTGGGCTGGGCTGTACATTCTGCTACCCTCAGTGCTAAGGAGGGGTGGGATGCTCTAGGATGATAAAGCTTTTCAGGAAATCCCTTTTGGCTGAGGAGCCTGAATTTTTCCCTCTTAAATAATTTTGCCCATGTCAGTAACACATCCAAATAGGAAAGGTTCTCCCTTGTCTTGCTGCTTTGCTTTCATTTTAGTGGTGTGTGAACTGGATGTGCAATATTAACCCTTACTGCCTGGGTAGGGTATTTTCCAGCAAGGTAAAAAAATGTTAATGTGAATGACCCCAGGCTAAGAAATATAAATAAAAACATTGAGTCAATATAGCATCATGTAATATTATAGGTATACTACATTATCATTTACATTAAAAATGCACTATATATATTATGCTGCATTTTAATGTTGTATATGTATTACATATTCCATATTCTATGTTCTATATGATGGTACATATATATATATATATAAAAATATGTATGATATATTGTATTTTGTATTATACATATACATATACATATACATATACATATACATACACATACACATACACATACCCATACCCATACACATACCCATACACATACACATACACATACACATACACATACATATACATATACATATATATGCTGTAGGTACATATCCATATATATAAGGATTATCATCACCACCATCTCTGGCCACATTCTCACAGAAATGGTAGAAACAAACATTTTTGAGGAGTCAGGGTTCTGTTGTGTGTTAGTCATGGTCTGATCAAACATTAAGGAATTCTGGAGTGATGCAATTTCTAGATCTTTGATAAACTTAGTCAAGAGAAAAGCACTGGGTGCTCAAAGTAGCTTATGTGCCTGTTTCAGGACACATGTGGATCTTTTCTGCTGAAGCTGACCTTCAGTATCTGAAGCCTGTGTTTTCTTGAATACTGATGTTCCCTCTGTGCAGACCCGTGGCAATGCCCAGTAAAATTTGAGCCCTACAGTTTATAATATACAATTGTATTTCCTCCAAATAACCAGTCTTGGGACTAATCAATGGCAGGACTAACACCAGCAGATGCAGTGAGTGTAAAGTTTATTGTGGGAAAATGATTTCTTATGGACCTTGAGGGTGTGTCTGAACAGAATTAACATCTATGCTGCGTGTGCATTGCTGAGAGAGAAATGAAACTTCCCATCTAGCAAATGTCTCCCTCCAGCTGTCCTGTTCAGGCATGGCTTGATTTTAGACCTGGATTCCTGGAATATTTTGGCTGTTATGACAAGCATTGTAGACGTGTAGCATTAGAAGTGTGTGTCGATACAAACCGCAGCCCACTGGTGGCAGCAGCTCGTTAAGAGTGGACAAACTCAGCTTGAGCAGCAGGGGATCTGCACACAAACACGTCATTTGTGGGCAGAGACAGCCAACTCTCACATCTAGTTCAACCTACACGGATGCTCCTCTTTCTTACCCCAGAACGCAGGTTTCATGAAGGCCACTGCTGTGAAATAAATTAAAAGCGAGACGATTGTCCAAATACCGCCAGGCTGTGAGTTGAGAAGTGCTCACTTTGGAACGTTTGGTACCACCCCCAATTCCACGTCTATTCTGTATAAGGCACAATGAGTAACTGTAATAAATGGAGGTTGGACCCTTATTAATATCAATAGCAAACAACCATGGACTCAAAAAAAAAAAAACCAAGGAACCTAAATATTTTTACTCTTTCTCTCTCAGTGTGATACCTTGCATTCAGGTTCAAAGTAGCTGTACACCTTTCTGCACAAATGAGCTCTGCCTGCCTGCCTGCCTGCAGTGACATATTTTGGCAGTAATCCAGTATGTCAATATGTATTAGTGTTATTGTTGTTGTTTTTCCTGAGCATGTGTGCAGTAACTTCCTACCAAACCTAAAACATGCCAGGGAATGCTTTTGTTTCTGTTAGACATAAACAAACTTGTATCTGTGATAATGAGCATGAGGTGGAACTTGAGAAGCCACAGACCCTGTTACCACCAGAAGCTGTGAGTAAACCTGAGGGTTCCTCTTCTCGCAAGGGAAAATGGACACTGCTCCATCTGTTCCCACCACTAATTTTTCTGCCATCAACCATGTCTGTGGGTGTATGTTTCTAAGCCTGACACTTTATAAACAAAAATTGCAAGTTTTATCAATTTTTAATCTCTAGCACTGGTCCATACCTGTCTGTGTGGAACAACCTGAATATTCCTATGGGCAGTGGTGTATTCCTGAGCCCCCTGCCAGTCGGTCTTAACAGCCTCAAGAGCAAAACTAGTCCAAGTGAAATTGTTTGAAAAAGTGAGACAGTGATATAGCCTGAGAAAATTCTAAATATCTACCAAGAACAGGGTCCTTTTCAACCCACACAACCTGCATGTGTGAGTTTGCTGCAACAGATGTCCCTGACAATCAGCACCTCTGTTTACACTTAGACATTGTAGTTCCCCTTCAACTTAAAAGAAAAATGTGAGAGAAAAAGATTTGCAAGTCTCAGGAACTGTATGGGTGCCAAGGACACACGTTTGTCAGGTGATAAGAGAGCGGTGAGATGAGAGATGCTGTGAGAGCTGTGCCTTTCATCCTCAAGAAGGTAAACCTGTAACACACGCACACACCTAGTCCCTGACACCAGACATGGAGTACACCGGAGACAAATAAAATCCAGGATTATGGCAGTTACAAGAAACACTTCTTCTCCCTTGCTTTTTACCAACTGGCACTATAAAGAAAGCACACATCAAGAAAATTGAAAGACTTGATGTGCTTTACATCAAAAGCTTCATTTCTCACTCCTTACCGTGGTGTAAGATTGAATGTCAAGGATGTGAGACAGGTTTTGAGCAGACCTCCTAGCTGTTTTTATATCTTGTTGGGTGGCAAGCTTAGTTTCTTCTATTTTCTTTTTTTTTCTTTCTTTTCTCCTAAAATTAAATTAAGAAGGGAGTAGTGTTGAAAAATAAATAGATAGATTAGATAGATAAACCCACATGTAAACTTTGAAAAACCTCACCTGCCTACAGCCTTACAAAAGACAAAAGATTGTTGTACTTGTTTGGGTTTGGGAAGCCAAAACCAGAAAGAAGCTTGATAACTGAATGTGCTTAAGATGGTTTTAAAGCAAATGCTTCAGATATGGCTAGCAGCATTCAACACATGCGGTAAAATCCACCCAAGAAAATCAACATAAAGCAATAAACCTGAGGTGAGTTCCAAGTTGCCCCTAGTTTAAAGCCAGCTCAGAGATAACTATATGCAGAGCACATAGCACAGGTGTGGCCTTAAAGGTAGTGCCATTTTCCAAGCTAAATAAATAAGTCCTTCTGTATGCTCATACATAGTGACTTACACTACCCTTCCATGTCATGCCAACTTGTCATAAGAATGTTGGCTGTGGAGGGAGGGAGGCCCACTTTGGAATGACATAATTCACCCTACTAATGATACTGGGTACATTTTGTCACTCTGAAACTCATCCCTAAGTACAGTATGCAATGGGGCTATCCTGGGGATGGTCTCTGACAGGTATTTCCTTATTTCTCTGCTGTTTCTTAAGAGCAAGTGGACTGGCAATCCTCAAGGGGAGTGCCAAAGCCCATACAATAGCCTAGGCAGCTTGACGCTATTAGTCATTGTTTCATTCTGAGTGTTTACTTCGGTCATTCCTTTTTCAATGGAAAGCTGATAAGAATAGCTGCCTTGTCTTTAGTACACATGGATGTCTTTGTATTTTGAATGGACACCACAGTATTTTGAATGCCTATCTAGCTTTACCTTTGCATTGAAAGAAACTCAAATTTCATTTGCCTGAGATTTCTGTTTGTAATCTTTAATGACACCCATACACACGCCATAAAATTAGCACTTTTGCTTAGGAGACACCTAGCATTGCAGGAACCAGGGGTTGCTGAGTTGCACTAGGAGAAATGATTCATCATGCTTTAGTGATGTATAATGCTGATATTGTCACTTATATACTTTCAAAAGTATTATTTTTACCCATATAAATGAGAGGAAAGTTGCTGCAAAATTCAGAAAGTGATGGCAAGCACCTGTGAAACTTTGGCACAGAGATGCTTTTCCTCAGGCAGGGGATATGCTAGGGTGTTGTTTTCAGTTCTCTCAGGCACTTTGCAATTCAATCACTGTTTCTAGATAGCTTTCAAACATACAGTTTACATATAGAATCATAGAATAATTGAGGTAGGAAAAGACCTGTGAGATTCTGAAATCCAGTCATTAACAGAGCACTACCAATTCCACTGCTAAACCATGTACCCACGTGCCCTGTGGGAAAAACACAAAACAAATAACTGGAAGCTTGATGGTTCCCTGCAAATTTACAGATATACTTATGAAACTTTGAGACATACATCTCATGCTTCTTCTCCATTTATTAGAAATTTCAGAGTATGATGACAGTTAATTCTTAGCATCCCTAAAAAGCCAGAAATGACAGCTGAAGGCTCCCTTTGTTGTTGATGACAGGCAGGCAGCCTTGCACTTGCAGTATTTGAATAGCCTGGCTTGCAAACTGTTGCGTTGCCACAACTTTCCATGCACATTAAATAAAGGCTGAGCACTCTTCATTTATTGTTTACGGGTATAGGCAAGGCAGGGAAAACAGAGTCAGGCAGATTGGTGTGGGAGAGAAGCATCTGCTACTGGAGGGTATTTAGCTTCCTGTGCAGAAATCTGAGCTTCCCAGCCTGGCTTCTCTTCTCCCACTACTTTCTGAAAGTCAGGACCTGTTGCAAAGTTCCCTTTTGTCAAGCACAGTAAAAAAGGAAATGCCGCTTCTTGTAAAGCCAATTAGCACCAGAACCTGTGGACAAGCATTTTGCAATCCCTCTTCTGAAATCAAGTGGTGGGGGGGATGGGAAGGTTCTCCTTTTAAAAACGTTGCTCCATGAATCAATTACCCTTTTTTAATTTTAATTGTCGGTAGCAATTTGTGGAATGTGGCACACCACAAATATTGTGCTCTGGTGTTTGAACAACTGAACACCCAAGCCCTGATGTCACTGTCAACACCCTGCTGCTGTTGGCAGGGAGGCAGTGCAGAAAGTGACTGCCCAAAGGGATTGTCTCTTCACTTACACTCGGGCTCACTGCCAGCTCCTGTTTCCTCTAGCAGTATATGGAGTGAGAGAAAGCATCCTCTCTCAGAGACTCAAGCATGTGAAAAGAAGATTTCACATGTGAAACTGAGACCTGGAAAACAATCACTTGGCTTCCCTTTCTTTAATTTATTTCCCATATGATGGAGAAATTTGCATAGAGAGTTTATTTTTAGCTTACTAGTCATTTTATGTGCCTAGAATCCCATTTTGAATAAGTTGAGGTGGGAATTAACCTTAGGAGCTTTACCACATACATGTTGCATGGGGGGTTTTTTGGTGGTTTTTTTTGTTTGTTTTGGTTTGGTTTTTTGTTTTTGTTGTTTGTTTGTTTGTTTTTAAATAAATGTGCAAACACTGGCAGAATAAGCATAAGGTCAGAAGATTTCTGCTCCTGATCATGTTTCAAAATATTCTTCAAATTGAGTTCAAGGAAAAGTCCAGTGAAGTGAGTTTGAGATACAGACACTTCCACTGAGAGCTGCTAATATCTGATTAAGCCCCTGTTGTGTGGCCTTGAACAAGTCTCACATCACATATAAGCAAAGGTAGTTAACTGAAGAAATGTTCATGTTTTTTATAAGGCTTCAAACTTGAACATAAAATGAGATAAGAGAACTATGTTTACCAATTTCCACCTTTCCTGCAATGTGAATTTCATAGAAGGCAAGAAAGAACTTGCTGCCTTGCTGTAGTTCAGGCCTTGAAGGTGTTAGCCGAAAACTATGTTAGCAAGGGTCCAATTTCTTTCTTGCAAATGAAATCAGCAATGTGCTGAAAAGTGCTTTCCTTTAACATGCAAATGACTGACAGAGTGCATGTCTAGCAAGGTATTCTAACACCAAATATTAGTTGACTTTTTCAACTGATTTGAGTTTTTTGGGGTTTTTTTTTGTTTGTTTTTTTTGTTTGTTTGGTTTTTTTAATAATCACAGGATCAAACTGCTGACACAAAACTCAATAAAGCACTAAAAAAAAAATCAGCTCATTAATATCCAAACTAAGAATTCCTAAGCTAGCTATCCCTTACAACTCATGGCCTCAGACATTTATCAAGGATGTCAGCTCTTTCCCATCTAAGTGTGCTTTGTTGTCCTCAGAAGTTACTTGACATGAGACAGTTTTGCATGAACATATATCTTCCTTGCATTCTCCAAATAATAACAAATATAAGCAAACATAAAAGGACAAGGAGTTGTGCAATTCCTCTTGGTAGACCACTAATGCAAACTGTTATGCAGACGGCTTAATTCTACAGAAATTAGCTGACCTCTTGCCATCTAAATGCAGCAACACTCATTTTGCTTCACCAGAATAATCCTGCCTTCTATGGAAAGTATAACATTATTAAGGTACTGTGACTACCTCAGGTATTACTCCACCAAAGAGAAGGTATAGGAAGGCAGAGAAACAGCAACAGTGTAAATCTTTTGTCACTGTATCTCAGAACTATAATTGAATATAAGCTCATGCTTGGAATCTGGTTTGTAGATAGCAGCAAAGCTCCATCTAAGGCTGTGGTTTACACTGATTTAGGGGATCCATGGCTTTGTCCCAAAATGAGCAGAAGAAAAGAAGGCAATATTGCTACTGGACAAGCAGTTTCTGAAAAAAATGCCAGACCCCAGTCATACAAACATTTGCTGTTCTTTCAGGAGCACATTTCCTGCACTGAAGTCAGGGGAATACTGACTTGCTTAGACAAATCTGTGAGAAGTTTAGAGGAGAACAATTCTAAAGAATATTTATATTACATTTACTCTCACTTAAAAAGCAGAAAAATCTTTGGCAAAGCTGAAAAGTCTGGGGCTGTAACATCATTGCGGATGCTTATGAACTGATCATCAGAGAAATTTCACAATTCCTAGTCCTGAGGTTCAGTGCCCTAAAGTGTCAAAGCAGTAAATGGCCATAAACTCATTTTACAGTACTTGCTCAAAAGCCAGCAGAGTTAGCTGGTATCCAACACAGCAGATCCCTTCGGAACATTTTTAATGCCATTATTATGAAAATATGTGAAGATCCTCAAATCATATTATATATTACTCGCCCTTGCTTTTCTGAGAGGTTCCTCTGGCCTTCAGTCTTGTGCAGTTCCTGGCTCACACCATGTTCATCTTAGTTTTGGGGGTGCTCATGAACTGCAGGAGGAAACCATACACCACATCTCCAAATGCAAAGGAGCTCCGCTTTAGGAAGACTGTGGGCCGACTGGAAATCCTCGTTCACTATAGAAAGTATTGTTGGGATTGCCATGGGGACAAGATTTTACTTGCTCGAAAATACAGCTCTGGAAATGCTATGGAAAATAGCCAGCCAAGGGGGAGAGGACAGCCATGAAACAGAGAAAGCAGCATCCCCAGGAAATTTACTGACATGTATTTACAGTTCTCCTTGCATGTATTAATACTGTTTGTGACTCAGGGCTTTTAATTCACCAGCAATCGCACTTGCATCCAATACCCTGCTGGATGGCAAGGAGCAGGGAGCAATACACTCCACGGTTTCCATTCAGGTACACCAGAAGGAGCAGAAATTAAGTGAATTCCCACACGCCTGCTCTTGTACCCTCTCAGACCTCGAAAGCGAGCGTGCCTTTGCTCCCGTGCAGGGCTGCTGCCAGACAAAGGCGCAGAGATTTCCCGTCTCCCTGTCAGTCAGCCACACGCACACGCACACATGCTCCCCGCGGCGTCTCTCGGCTCTTTCACGTGAATAATTCAGTTATTTCCCAATGCCGTATTTGCAGAATCACGGGTCCCATACACTCCTTGCTTCTGTCCCCTCCCCTACAGCAGCTGCCCACCAAGCCAGATGATGATGCTGCGGTTGGGAGCAATTGCTGCTCGGGGCTGCCTGTTTGAATCCCCCGAGAGGAGAAAGCCGCTGAGCACATCTGGAACACCGCAGGCAGCAGCCCTGACCCGGCCGAGGGCCCCCACAGCCCCCTCCTCGTCCCAGCCCTGCTCCCAGCCCTCTTTCGCTCCGGGCGCCGTCAGGCAGGGCCGGGCGGGCGGTGCCAGGCCGGGGCCGCCCCGCTGCTCGGGAGCGGGGCTGGGAGGCAGGGCCCGGCGGCATCTGGCCAGAGCCATTGTCTGCGGGCCCGGCACCAAAGCCTGGCCTGGGGGCGTTGTGGGGTGGTTCCCTTCTTCTGCTGCAGCAGGGTCGCAGCGACAACGGCAATGGGATTTTGCTGTCCCTGCATCGGGATGCAAAGGCAGCCGGGGAATTGGGGAGGGGGTTGGGGGGCGCGCCGGCCGCAGCTCCCGGAGCTCTGCAGGGACGAGGGTTTCGGCTTTTCCTTCTAAATGCCGACATTTCAGTAACGTTATCAGCGAGACGATATTGCTCAACCTGGAGAGCGTCACGCAGGGATGTGGAGCACAACCACCGCCCGGCTCCAGCCAAGCTCAGC
>VYXD01004958.1:55190-86817 GCA_013397195.1 Hylia prasina
GGCGCGGCGGGCGCGGCCCCGCAGGGGCGCCGCGGGGGCCGGGAAGCTGGGCCGGGGGTAACGGGCTCTTCCCTCCCCTCCGTGCCCACAGACACCTGCCAACATGTCCGACAAACCAGACATGGCCGAGATCGAGAAATTTGACAAGTCCAAATTGAAGAAGACAGAGACGCAAGAGAAAAACCCGCTGCCTTCAAAAGAAAGTGAGTGAGGGCAGGCGGCAGGGAAGAGCAGGCACGGAGGGAGGGAGGCAGGCAGGGAAGGAGGGAGACGGGCAGGGAGGGAGGGAGGAAAGGATGAAGGGAGGGAGGCGGGAGGAGACAAAGAGGGGCGGCAGGCGGGAGCCGGGGGTGCGGCGGGTGTAGGGTGGAGGGAGGATACACGGCTATGTCTGTGCTAGACTGCGAAAACCTGAACCCACCGCCTAGCAGGGCTTAATTTGCAGTTATTTACACCCTGGTTTGATCTGTAGCTAAAAATAATACATTTATTTTAGCAATTTATAGCAATTGTTATGTGAATGCATTTCAGGTTCTCGATTTTCATTTTGTTTTCTCCTTTTCTGTTTTTTTTCTCCCATTTTAGCAATTGAACAGGAGAAGCAAGCGGGTGAATCGTAATGAAATCTGCCCTTCCAAATTATGCACTGTACATTCCACAAGCATTGCCTTCTTATTTTACTTCTTTTAGCTGTTTAACTTTGTAAGATGCAAAGAGGTTGGATAAAGTTTAAAATGACTGTACTGCCCCTTTCACATCAAAAGAATAGAGAGAACTACTGACACTGAATGAAGGCGCTGCCTTTCCCTCTGCCTGTCTGGCTTTGGTCCTGGTGGCATGAAAGAGCTTGCATGTTGATGAAAGAAGAACTTGGGTGGGACTACAGTAAACTAGAGTAACACACGAATAAATGCAAAGCTGTACCAAGGTCCTGCGAGCTGTAAAATGCAGTTAATCGAGTGCCATTTTTTTTTTTTTGTTCAAATGATTTTAATTATTGGAATGCACAATTTTTTTAATATGCAAATAAAATGTTTTAAAATCTGGATGGTATTTATGTCCTCTATTTGGAGAACTATATCAATGGATAAGAAGCATAAGAGCCGGTACTGAGACACAGGATACTATAAAACCTTTGGAGATGCCTCAGACATCAGTCACCATTCTTTTTTTTTCAATATGTGTGCTCACCAATACATAAATTTATGATCCTCGAAGCTAGTTTTTAGACAGATTTCAGTAAAAAAAATGCATATCTTATAATTTGTCACCATGTGAGTATATCCCTTTAAATATTTCTTTTATGTAGAGATTGATAAAGGCAAAAAAATCGGGCTGCATTTATTGCTTTGCCCCACCCATAGCATAGCTCTTTTATTAAGAACCATTCAGTACTGTTGCAGAGGTTCAGCCTTGGTTGTATAAACCCCTAATTAGTTTGTTTAATAATTAAGGCTTGTTATTTTGATACGATATTTAAAGGAAGCTGTAACTTGAATTTTAAGTCCAAGATTGAACATAAGCCTTTTAGTTTCCTGAAGCATTTGGAAGTGGTTGGTGTCCCATGGAAATAGAAATAAATTTTGCTACTATGTTGCTCATGTTTTGAACAACATCTTTTAACAGTGTCCTTGATCCTAAGGATCGGTTTCAAAGTTTAAAAAGCTACAGTCTTCTTAAAAAGTCAAAATGGACCATTTTGGGACAAACACATTGTGGTTACTTAGAAAATAAGATCATAGTAAATGTGGCATGCAAGTAGTCGCACTCCATTGCTGGTTTACGGCAATTCTTTCAGCCTGGGACAGTTTTTGGTTATTTTTCTTCAAATGACTGCGGGTAAAACCTGTGATCCAGGGAGATCAGTAGGAGTTGACTTTAGTAGTCATGAATTTCATCAGAGTGGAGTGAGTAATGAACATTCTGGGAAACAAAAATGCTGTCAGATAACCTGTAGGAGGGTGGTGAGCGTGCTTCTGCAGTGCCTAAGATTTATCTTATGGATTTGAGGCTGCATTAATTTCAGACAGTTCCTATGAAGCAAAATTAGTCCCTCTGGGGAAGCTTAAGTTTTGCTGAGGCTGCTGACTTGATGGGGTCATGTAGATTTTGGGTTTAATCCTATCACTGTTTCCTAGAAGCATCTGACTGCAACAATAAGCTGTCCTTGGTTTTACACCATTGAGGGCAGTGGGGCTCCTGTCCTTGGAGATTTGGTGGATGTCTGTGCTTCTGGAGAAGGTGGGAGCCAGAGGGGTGCCACATGCTTTTGGGTACAGTCCCCAGCCCCCCAGCAGTGGAAAACTTGCAGAACTGAGTATTTGATAAAAATATCAGTTCAGGCTTGAGATTTTTTGATGCAGTCCATGGGAAGATTTGGGAAGTCCTGGTGTCGTATAAGGACCTTCACAGTAATTTAAGGTGATGAGTTCAGGAAGGAAATGAACCATTTCTTGTGCTTGTTTAAGCTCTGATTTTATTCCCCATGTATAATGGGAAAGATGAGAAACTTACAAGCTGAGTTTCTGAAAAGTCAATTAATCAACTCCCAGCTACTGATCTTAATCAGGTACCATGGGATGTGACATGACTTGGTGCAGAAGTGTACAGTATGAACTGCACGTGTGCAGATGAGTAGAAGCAAATGCTTGCTTAGTGTGGATTTATCTATGGGAAAAAAACCCAAAACAACAAGGTATTTCTGAGGGGCAAAGTGTGAGGTATACACAGCTCTGCGTAAGTCAAGGAAAGTGCATGCTGTAATACAGCATAGTTCAGCAAAAATGTAATGAGTAATGAGGCCTATGACTTCAGAGCTGCCTGTCCAAAGTGATCAGTGCTGGTCAAAGGGTACCATCAACTGCAACACGAGGTGGTGAAGCTCAGGTCTGTTTTCAGGAGATAAGGCAATAAGCCAGTGCTACTGTTATAGCTCTGTTTCTGCCATCAAGGACTGAACAAAATTACAAAATCAACTGTGAAGAAAACCTTTCAGGTCAAATTCAGGGATTACTGACTGGAGTCTATCATCCCCTGCTTTGCTCCTTGTTCAGCTCTTTTCATACATTCAAAGAAAACTGTGGCAGGTCTTTACCCTGCTTTGCATAGGCAGTACTCAGGTGGTCACATCTGACACCTATTTCAAGGCAATGCAATTGATGATGTGAAACATGAAGGCTTGGAATCTACTGTAACGCTCAGGACTGTCTGGACTGGTTGTTGGGTGTTGTTAATAAAATGAGTCTCTTCAGTTGTCAGTCTAGAAACTTTCATCAGCCGCAGATTAACTAGAAAAAAGAAATATAACAAAACCTGGTTACGAAAAAGGGTCATTTGAAAGCGAAGCATATGGGTTTTGATCTCACACTCTGTGCAGGCGCAGTCTGCCAGCCCTATGAGACTTATGGTGTCTGGTGTCGCTGCCTCCCCACCCCCAGCCGAGAGGCAGCTCTGCTGAGGTGATGTGGTGAGAGAAGCTCTGCCCTCCAGGACTGAAGCAAATTCTTCCCTTCTCAGTATTTCTCAGAAGATTTTCTCTCCCTTTCATGCATGTCCCCAGATATCATTAACTATACATATATTGGACAGAAAGCATATGCTAACCATATCCAAAATAGATCATTGTGGTATGAATTACAGAAATGTGGAGACTTCAATGTAAGCATTTTGGTCTTCTAGGCTATTTTTGTGCAATGTTGAATGTGTGATAAAACACCACTTCCCCTAGTAACCCTTTACTTCCCTAGAAACAGTGTAGAAATGAGCAGTTCCTATTGTGTACTGTGATCATATATGGCTGCCACATACATCTGCTGCACAGGAGAATTTTATTAATAAGGAACCCTGCGCTACTCCAAGCATCATATAAAACACAGTGAGCACATGATACAGTGTTCAGTGCAATAATTCCACTGGGCTGATACTAAAATGGGTGTGAAGACAAAAAATGCAGCTCTTGTTTGTTGATATACAGTAGGATGATGATGCAAAGCAACCTATGTCAGGCTTGTCCCTCTTTGAGATCCTCTGAAATGCTTTGTGCATTTTCAATTTGAACAGGCAAGGCAATCAAATCCTAAAAGAACGGGCTATTTTGTTAATTCAGAGAAAATGAGTTGCAGACAACATCTATTCATTATTTGTATGCTGTCTGGCAGTTTCATTTGCTAGTGTCCCTGTGATATGGTGATTTAAAAAAAAAACAACACTGTGCTTTACCATACACCTGTTTCCAAATTCTGTGGCTTAATGACGGGAGTCTATTTTTCTCTCTGTTTTCAGCTGAAGTTAATGACCTGAATTCCAATATTGGTTTTACCGGGTTTTAAAAAATGTCAGAACCCTCTCTGACTTCCTCTTCTTCCTGCTTAGAAAGAAAAAAAAAAATAAAAATAAACATGGTGGGTTCTCAGAGGTGCTTAATTTGCCTCTGGGTTAATGAGCTTTTAGCATATGGGGAGCAGAGCAAAGATAATTTTTTCTCCTGTTTCTACAATCAGAGGATTACCACATTGCTTTTTTTCCTTGTCATCAACTGGAGTTCTCAGGAGATTTTTCGGTCTCATGGAGCTTGGGCTTTATGAACTGTCAGGCATGACAAAATTCAGGCAATGTTATGGGAATTGGCAACTGGGAGGTCCTGCAACCACTGCTCCCTCACACTAAATGGATGCTGATGGCTAAGCAGAATCAAATATAGGCGTATGGCCTTAGTTTTAAGCCATAATATGCAAAGAATGGCATGGTGAGATGAGTAAATTTTTATTTTTAATTTACAATTCCTGTGATCTCAGGTTTTCTGATAGCTCTAGATTTATTTTTGCCTAACACAGATTTTCCTTTCAGCAATATTTTGGAACTAACTGAGGGAATTTACTCCAGCTTGAAAACATTTCCAGCATTTGAATAGTCCCCAAATATTCACCACATGTCCCATCAAAACATTGTCTTGAAAAAAAATTCATCATTGTATTGACCAAGAACTTCTCAGTGATGAAGAAATTTTTCCCCATTATTGTAATTCTCATCATTTTATCTTTGGCATGTGGTCATGGACTTGAAATCTGGGCCTGGAAAAAAAATCTCATGTGATTTTTAGACATTGCAAATTCCATGAACAGACATCTGAAGTGCTCTTTGTTTGCATGTTATGGTCAAATATTGAATACACTTACTACACTTGGAGATAAGTTTGAAAATGGAAGGAAAATCCCCAAAAATCAAAATGACTCCCCCAACAAACACCAAACCAAGAAGAGGAATGCATTTGTGTGTTTTGTAATATCTGCCATGAACAATTGAGTTATTCCTAGTATCTTCTAGTGGTGTGAAACTACTGCAGTGACATTCAGGTCTCTAAAATAAGTCAAATGAACTTGCTGAAATCTACTCTCTAGACCAAACGCATGAAATTCAGACTTTCAGATGGTTCAGATCTTACCTAATGTATTTTAATGTATTTTACAAATTTCCATAGATATTACTTTATGTTTTATTTTTTATAATGCTGCTTCTTTTCCGTCATATATCATATCATTCTTTTCCATCTTATATATCATATAACTATATATGATATGGTTTATATTATTCAGGTATAGCATTTTAAATGTTTTGAAATGGATAAAATACTTGTTCAACCATCACTTGAAGTTTTGGAATTTATCTTTAAAGCCTTCTGCTCAAGTAGATTTTGATGTAATATAATGTACAGTATTGCAGAACTACGTACTAATCAGAAAAATAAGTTGCTGGATTAGATTAGTTCACCTCACCTGCTCTATATCATGTGGTCTGTGCAAGAGAATTGAGCCAACAGAAGGATATTCTTCATCTTTTCACGTAAACTGGACACTGCCTCTGAGAAATGCCACTGAATAAAAAGGCCCATTCTTTGCACTGCACATTTTTCTTGATGTTTAGTGTGAGAACCAGTAGTGGGGAAAAAAAGGCCATTTCAGAGTGATATCCTCAGACAGAAAAGTGGACATGGCCCCAGGCATCCACATTGCCAAAGTGGAAACCATCTTCAGCATGCTGAGCACCCTCCAGGCTCACAGCAGCTTTGCTCACACCCTTTTGGGTTCTAGTGAAGGGGGACCTGTTGGCAGGTCACCCACAGTGTCATCCTGTGGTGTGCATTGCTGGCAGTATCACTGGGTGGGCCCCAGAGGCAGCCTCAGGGCAATCCCCAGGGCAGCAGAGACTTTTGTATTTTAACATTTCAGTTCAGATTTCCTCACTTCAGTCACAAAGTTTCAGCCATAGAGAGCAATAACACAAAATGCTTGAGCCCTACAGTACTAGGCTGGAGTGCAGACCAGACATGACCTTATGGTCCCGGCCCAGTGATGGCTTTGCATCAAAGAACAGGGCAAACAGCTCATATGTAAATCCATTACTCAAAGAAATTAACTACTAAATTAAGGATACTGCAACCTGCATGAAGGCTTTTGCTCATGGGGAGCCTGATGCCTACCTCTTCAAAAAATCTTGTCCTTATGTTTGACCAAAGGCTAGAAGGTCCCATGAAAAGTTATTGCAGAGGGCATAACAAAACGACTTTCACAAGAAAGCAATAAAAGATGAGCTTAATACAAAAAGTCCTATTCCCTAGCAGTAGCAAACAAAACAAGGAATTGAGTTGGTGAAAGCATCAATGATTTTGCTCCCACTGTTTTGTTTCAGAATGAATTAGGAATAAGAAATCTCCTAGCAGCTGAGCTATACCCCACGACTCTGACATGTTGGGGCAGGACAGATGGATCCCAGACAATCTCATCTCCATAGCTCGCAACTACAAAAGCAGCTGATGCTTGGATCATGCAGAGAACATTGCTCCTGGGAAGAACTTCACGTTTCTTTAATTTTTTCATTATTTTTTTTAGCAACTTTAATTACCACTCTGAGAGACACAAAAAAATCTGCTGCCTGCTTTACTCGTGGTAGCTGACTTGCCAGCATTAAGTGGAGGGGGGAAGGGGAAGCCCTGAAAATTAATGAGGCTAAAAATGACAACACTTCTCAGCATGAGGCGTTAGAATGACGCCAAGAGGAATACAGGTGTAATTCTGGGAGACATGCATCCTTCTACAGTGGTCCATAGTCTGTACATATTCATACATGTCTGCTTCTCTCGTGCTTTGCTTGTAAAGTCATCCCTGCTGTGTGTGGGAGGTGTGGGTTACACTGGGAAATGCCAAAGTGGCTCTTGAAGTCTTTGCTGCATTTTATAGGTTAAAACTAGGAACAGACTGGCATTCTCCTAAAGGTCTTTAAATGGAAGAGCTGTTTAATCACATGCACTGCAGCACGAGTAGAGTACTGTCTCTTCTATATCATTCTCAGCTGGAATTTTTGAGCTGATAGGCACAGAGTTTGTTTTCAGCAAAGGCAATGCTGTGACATCTACAGTTTGCTCTCTCCAAGATAATAAAAAAACAGCAAACAGTGTTTTGAGACCAGGAATGGTTTCACACAGTTTTTAATTTTGGTTGCCTAGAAGACTTGTGAATGCACATTTAGGGTTAACAGTAGTGGAGCAGTTGAATTCTCACACCTTCCAGTGAAATTCCCCTCCTTGCTGAAAAGAAGTCCCTATGAAATGCCAAGGTGCTGAGCAGGTGTGGTTGCCTTCATTTCAGAGAGTTTTCTAGATAAGAGGCTCTTTTTCATTTGAGTGTCTAATTAAGGGTAATAACATGGTTTAGTCCCATGCAACTCTCCCCAGTTTATGATATTAGCTCGTATGGGGCCTCCTGGTCAGGGCTCTGTTGCAATGAGCACTTCTCAGAAGGAATGGGAGTATCCCCCTCTTTGCACAACATATGAAATGCAATCACATATCTCAAGGCTTTCTCTTCTCACTGTCTCCTTTCACTTTTCTAATTTTTCATGGAATCCTGCCCTAAATTTGTTCCCCTCCACGTAAATAAGCACCCTAATAATACCACCATTATTCACCCAAGAAGTTTGGTCTTCTCCTTGGTCCTCATTCATCAAACCCAAGCTGTGACCCCTATCAGCAACTACTCCCTGCTTCAGATCATATGCCTGACTCCAGTATATGGTCTAATAGGCTGTCAGATTGCTTGGTATCTCCAAATTGCTCACTCTCAGCAGGAGACTTCTGTCAACTTTTTGACAGTGGAACTCTATCAAGTACCTTTTGCCTGAGATGGCTGTGCCTTTAAAGTACTGCCAGCAAAAGCTTCACTCTTTCCTCCTCCATCTATATGGAGTGACCAAAACTGGTCCTTAGGGCTGATGCAGCAGAGGAAACAGCTGCATGCCAGCAAACTGGAAGGGTTAGGTGCTGTGTAGGCTGCCTATCAGGAAGAAAGAGCTCCTCTCTAACCTTTATACAATCCTTCTTCTTGTTTGTCTTGGCTTCAAAACAATAAATTTTAGAAGGTTGTAATGAGCTTGTTTATTGCTAGTGCTAAATTCCTAGACTTATCCTTTTCACACTGCTAGCCAGCAGTGGGAAGGTTAAAAATGCAGTCAGTTACCAGTGGCAACATACCAGTGTTGTAAATCCTGCCCACACATCTTCAGATCTACTGACATTTGAAACATCTAGGTCTTTTCTGTTAGCTATGCCAGTGTAATTATGTCTTGGTATAGCTTTTTTCCTGCATGTCATCCTTCAGGAGTGCTCAGATAAGTATATTTGAAGGATATAAATGGAAGGAGAAAGAAAGAAGGAGGCTGAAGTTACAAAGAAAGAAAGGAAGCCATTGCAAATAGTTCACTGGGGTGTTTGAAAAAGAAATGTCACATATTAATACTTGCAATTTAATAGCAGATTACTGATCCCTTTAAATGATTTGATATTGTTGCCTGTGAGCTGCAGGACAGGCTGTGCCAGTGAAATCAATTACATTTCATATCAGTACCGTATGCTTATCTTGCACAGCAGGGATGTGGAGGTGCTGTACATCCCTGTAGTCAGCAGTGCCATAAGCTAAACAGGCTGGATGCAGTGGAACTGGCATATATGCTAAGGCAAACGTGTGAAATCTCCATGTGAAGACCAGTGAGTCACTGCTGCTTCTCTTTAGAGTCAGCAGGGAGAGGAGACAGCTTTGCTGTTGGTCAGGATTCAGCTCGATGCAAAACTTGCCCAAATGAACGTGAGGACCTTTTCTTTATAGGGCACACACACACACGTGCAAATGAAATTTCCAAAAGGAGTGTGTTTCCAAATGCTGAGAGAAAAAGGTTTTACTGCCTGGTCAAGGCCTTTCTGCCCTGATCACTGTCTTGCTCAGTAGCCAAGACCACTGCTGTTTCTGCAGGACTTTGTGAGAGCCCAGCCCAGCACAGGTGACAAAATGGAGCCACAGGTGATGGGAAGGGCAGCCATAGCTTCAGTTGGATATGTCCAGGGAAGCAGCAAGTATCAGCTGGAGCCTGGTCCTGGACAATTTTCTTCTGTGCAGGACTTTAGAAGAGGGGAGGGGGAGAGGGTCATCCCCTCATCATCCCCTCATGCCCAGCTCTGGTAAGTGATCTCGAAAAGTTTGTTATTTTTTGTTACTTGCTGCTGGCCCAGAGACAGCAAGGATGGGACTACCCAGAACACTGGTTCTCTTGGAACAGAACATCTCATCCACCTTCACTCAGAACAGTATACAAATATGCATATGGAATTAAAGGCAGATAGGAAACTGGAGTACCATGCAGTAGTTAACATGCTTTAAAATTCCTTTTTATTGATATTTTTAAAAAAGTAATATAACTTAGATCAGTGCTGCATTATGGGCATCTTAATCCCATGTGTCTTCAGGCATGGTATCTTTCTAAAATGTTATTGTTCTTAACAGAAAATGGGCCACCAGAGAGAACAAAGTAATACAAGCTTATGATTATGGAGCAATCACTAGCAGTTTACACCCTTGTCCACTCCTGTGTGAAGGACTTTTTATGGGGCGGGCATGCTCCATGCTGAGAAAACGTGGCAGTAACCAGTGGAACTAATCACAGGAGTAAACACCACACCAATTAACAAAGATTTGGCAGTTGTTCTCTGTGCAGATAAATCAATTAATTATGTGATCAATGCCTGCACTTTGGTCTTTGCCTATGTGTTATAAATATATCACCTATAACTCCCATGCTGAATTTCAGCCATATACACTAAATTCTTTCAACAGATGTAATGAAGTCTGAGAAATTATTCTTTGTGACATGAATATATGTTAGTGGGTCCTTATAGATTGCTTCTTCCATAGATGCAGAGTATAGATTTTTAATCTGGTGATGGTTTGTCTGCTGCCTTCAGCCACTATTGCAATTGACAGTATGAGGCCATTTTTACAAATCCAGCACAATTTATCCACAGTTTATTGCTTGCCTAGGAGGGGCATATCACATGCAGACTTTCTTTTCTAATATGCAAAACAGTATTTCCAGCGGGGTAATCAAGCATACTTTTGCCCTTCGGCAGAAATATTACAGCACTCGATGTCTCTCTCCAGTGTAAGTTTTCAGGATCCCATTTAGTAGTGTACACTGTGCACTTAGGACAAATTATATATAGAGAAAAACTGTCTCTTAATTTGCATATACCATTCTTGGTAGTACTTTAAGAGTCACTATGTATTTGACTTAGCTGACAAATATTTTTTATGTTAAAATACGCTTCAGTTTTATCTCAACAAACAAGAAGATAGCAGCTAGCTACTTTAGACATCTCTGTGGACATTAAAAGGGAACTTGTCTGCTAGTTTTGGTCTTTCAAATTGTACAAAAGTTAGCTCACCAAACCAGCCTAATAGAGATGATGTGGATTCCCTTATAACAAGAGCACATTACTGCACTCTTTTTTTTGCAGGTTCCATTTCAAATATTCAGCTGAACTGAGAGCATGGATGGCTCTGAAAATTGAGCTTGGAAGAACTGCAAATTTATATCCACACCAATTCTTGACACATCATTTACTGCTTGATATTACTAGATTTGGTTAGGGAAAGAAAGGTGCCTACACAGACAGACTTTTCTACAAGCAGAAGCAAAACAAGGTTCCTTTGATGGGAATAACCACCATCCACACTCCTCATCACCATCCCTGTCTCTCAAGATTGAGGAAACTGATTCTTGTTCAAGAGCAGTCCTTTTTTCTTCCTCATCCCTCAGCAACCCACAACACATCCACCAAAATAAGGAGGCAACCTGAGGCTGCCTCAGGTCCGTTGAGCCTCAGTATCATTGCTTACAGAAACATTTAATTTATAGTTCACAGTTTGTCTGGAGCTAGACAAAATTTAGGAACTCAACAGACACATAAGATGCCACCTTCTATTTCCTCTAGGTCCTACTATGATCCTTCTTTGCTTTTCAGACAATTCAATCATGCATGCATTATCCCTTAAGACAATGACACTTTTTTAAAAAACCCCACACTATTAACTCAGTCAGTAGCTAAATTGACAAGAATATGCAGACTTTACCACCTTCAGACAGCAGGTATGAATATATGAGGATTAAATTAAAATTAAATGAAATGGTTTTATTATGATGATATTTTTAATTCCTTTCTCAGTTGTGACCAGTGATTCTGTTTCACAGTAGGAAGTCATATTTCAGCAACAAATTAATAGGGCTGGAAATGAACAACTGCCCTTTTTCAGTGCTATTTTACAAGCCTCTAATTTCACCTCTGTTTTCTCACTTACCCTCTTCTGGGTCTTCTGGTTAGTTTACCTTAATGGTAAACACTCAGTCATTTTAAAGCAACAGTGGAGCTGGTACCATACAAATGTACACCTTTCTTATGCAGTATTCTCTGAATTATTTTCTTGGTATAATTTCAACAGGTGTAAATATTAGCTGGAATTTCCATCATTTAGAAGATAAAATTTGGGACAGGGCAGTGCCTTTTTTCCTCTTAAGAGAAGTGCAATTTATGGATATTATTTGGTTGATAATGACTTTAGGGTTCAGGGTCATAATATAGAAGCTTAGTCCACTTTAGGGAAAGCAATCTTAGTAAACACATTATAAAATATGTCTCTCATAAATCCCCCATGGAATGAACCAAATGAATGAACCAGTCTGTTACTGTCATTATCTTCTTGTTGTCTTGATTTTCTTCCAGTAACTTAAAAGAACATTAAAATGTGTGGATGGCTGATCTCCCATACAAAAGCATATAAGTGATAGTTTTATTTGGCTTTTTCCCCTAGATCCTGTGCAACTGTTTTAGCAGGGGTATTTCATGTGTTGAGTGAGTGCTGTATTTAGGACCATATGTATGTAATCTCCACAGAGTATTAAAAGTTCTGAGTATGGAATACATAGTTATGTGAAGCATTTATAGGGTAATACATAGCCTTATATACCCAGTGTAACATTTGCCTAGCCCTACTGCCTTTATGAATATAGTTTTCCTCCTACTTTGTCTTTCACTCCTTGAGTTTATTCCCATATGCTTCCTGATTTACAGTGTTTCACACTCTGCTCTTTTGTGTTAATCTGTAAGGACAGACTCCAGTGCTGAAAGTGAAAGATCCCAGAGCACCCACACAAACAGACTGAGGGAAGGGACTGTAGTGTACATCTTGTAATTAAGAAATGTGCTCAGAGTGTTAACAGCATCAACAACTGGTGTTTCTTAAAAAAAAGTCTTAATTATGTTCCCACTTCTCTTGTTTAGAGTTTACAAACTGGCCTGAGTACTTGGACTATCTTCTACACTACATTTGTGTCAGCTTTTGGAAATCAATTAGTATGCACAGGTGGGGACAGATCTGCAAAAGCATGCACTTCATTTGGACACATGTATGTATTGAAACCCCCTCTTTTGGTAGTAGCTGCAATTGTTCTGTAAAGCCAACTATAAAGCACTGGGCCCTTAAAAATAGGGTTCAGGACAAATTTAAAAAAGCAGATCCTATGGAGTCTACCACACACTTTCAGGTGCAGTGTGATCTGTAGATATTATGGTGGCTTTGGAAATAAACATAACCTCACCTCTTTCAGTAGGTAATTCAACACAGGCTTTTTTCTTCAGTGTGTAGCTAGGTCAAATTTTTGTCCATTTATGAGGTGCTCAGCTAATTTTTTTGTTATAGGGCGTTCTCAGATCCCTTCCACTTTTCCCCTTTGTTCGCAGTTAGCAAAACTCCCATTTATGACACCATTGTGTTACTTCTGACAAAAACTATCCTGTGTATTCCCGTTTTTGGTGAGTTTTTACGTGAAGCTTTCCTACCGTTCTTGTTCTCTTTAGCTGAAGCTACAGATAGGTATCTCCATACTAGCTAGGAATTCATTCTGTCAGGTCTGGGAGGGAAGCAGGGTGAGAAGGACTGGGGCCCTCCAGCAGTAACAGAAGCTGGAAACCCTGTGAAGCCAATGTGCCTGCAGTGCTCCTGCATCTTTCCATCTCAGCTGAATGGGAGTTTCCACCTCCCTCCTTACTTTGTTCTCTGAAGGTGCTAAGCAGTCAGTAAGAATTTTGTTCTTTTGGCTATTGTTAAGATGAAGAATCTGGGATTCTAGTCTTGCATAAATAATGAGTGTGCTTATGTAAGGATAGTTATAAGAAGCAACAGAGAGGGGAGCGGCTGCTCCCTCCGCCCATATTGTTCCTATATGCTACCTGCTGGGTTCATTGTTAGATGTAATGCCCTGCTCTGCAACAGCTGAAAGAGAGGCTAAGTATGACAGATTTATTCTCAACCTCCCACCAAGACATTAATTCCAGTTTCAGCAGCTATTTGTTCCCTTGCCTTTAGACTGTTCCTTCCTAGGTTTGCCATGCCCTTCCCTTCCCGCGATGCAGGAAAGCGGAGGGGAACAGGGACTCCACAGGGAAGGAGAGGGGGCAGCCTTTGGGAAGGAGCATAGCTGGCTGCAGAACAGCGCGGTTGGGTGCGCTTTGCACCTTCTCTGGGCTGCTAAGCGTGTAATTTGCACCCTCTGAGAAGCTCTCCGCGGGTCCCCCTCCCGCGCAGTCAGCGAGGCTCGGTGACACGCGGTGACCGCCCGGGCGCGGAGCGCAGCGCCCGCAGCGCTCGGCTCCCTGCAGGGGCAAAGCGGGAGGTGCGAGCTGCGGGAGCTGGAACTCCAAACTGCGCCGCTCGCGATAGACAGCAAACTGAGCCCGCCGTAAGGCAAGCAGATGGACGTGGTGCCCTTTGGTTCTTTCCAGCTACAAAAGTCATTCGTTTTTCTTGAGTCATGCCTAGCAATGGTACGATTATTTTTGGACCGCCACCAGGGCGGCACTGATATGATGGTCGTTTCTGTGGTACAACTGCTGGCCATTACTTGTGGCAGAAATATAAAACTGTGTTTAGACCCATTGCTTTCTATTTTTAGATGTTTGTTCAGCTCAGTTTTAAATTTTCTTATTGTCTAGTAACGCTGCATGAGTCTGAGTGCCCAAACAGAAACACATTAATGGACTCTGAACCTTGATAAGCACCACAAAGGTTGTCTGTCAAAGATACTCATGTAAGTCTGTGGTACATTCCAAATGTACTTTTTTCCAATACTTTTGTCCAGACATCTGGCTATATTTCATAGACATTGCTGCCCACAGTTGTGTACTTTGAAAACAATTCAAAGTATATGGGGTATTTGGTATATTATTCAAGTAGTAAACCGATAGGGAGCTCATCAATATTGATGTGATGATGATTTTTGTGTTAATTTTATGTACTGATTGTATTATTATGTTTTTGCCATTGTCCTGGGTTGACGGTAGCGTTTCGTCTGAAACAGGGTTAGGATGCATCTTGAGTGACACTTGGAATGGGTGGGTGAGGTTCCAGCATTTAATTTAGCTGAGGTCAGGGGACTAATTCTTAGGCAAAGTAGTGAGTACAAAGCTGAGGCCCTCCATGCAGTTAACAGTGGGAAACATTTTCCTTTAAAAGGTAGACACTAGTCTAAGTCTTTCCATTACTCTAGGCTGTATGTAGCTGTTGTATCTCTCCCATCCTCCTGTACTCACCTCCATATGGGCTACTGCTTGCATCCTTATCTCCAAATGAGGTTTACCACTTTATAAGTGGCCAGTGACACTCCTCTGCTCCGTGGTCCCACATGAAGGTGATTTTACTCCAGAGCAAGCCATTAGGAGATGTTATGTATTGTGACTTTCATCCTTTGAGGGAACTTATTTGCCTGACAGCTGATGACAGAAAATGTACTTGTCTTTCTAAGGTCTACAGCAAACAGGAGACAGTACAAGAGACTCTGGTGTGGATTTTTAGGACACTTGAGCAGGACTGTAAAGTTGTATTTTCCCCTCTTCCCCCTGACACTATCCATCGTGACATATGGTCAGCATTTGACATGGCTGCAGCTGAGCAGCTCCCCGTTTAGATCTGGACTGCATCTGCCTCCAGAGACTCAGGTGGAATGTGAGCCATCTGTCTAATGCTAAATGCAGAGACAGCCCAGGGATTGTGCCCTTATATGACTTTTTCTTTTATTTCCTTTAAATAAATAGATTAATCATTCTTGATCTTACAAGTTTGAAAACAATGGAGGGTTAGAAACTACAGCTGGGAAAATGTTTTGGGGGGCTCCTAAGCACAATAAGCTCATTGACATATGGGAGCAAGTCCAGTGGAGAGCAGCTCGAGAGTGGAGCATATCATATAAGAGGAAAGACTGCAAGAGCATCTGGGTTTGTGCAGCTTGGAGCAAACCCAGCCTTAATGGGACGTTATAGAGAAGATACAACCAGTCTTTCCACCTACAAGCTGCAACTGCTGTATATTAGAAAAAAGCTGATGATAATCAGGATAGTCAACATTGGAAGCAGAGGGCACCCCCATCACTGGAGATCCTTGAAGTTCCAAGGGCACTGAGCATCCAAAAGGTTGGCTCTGCCTTGGGTGAAGTGTAGGAGAAGATGACCAGCAGACCTCCTTTGCAAACTAAATTATTTGATAGCAATTTAGTGCATGGCATGAAGGCAGGAAACTAGCAGCTGCATGCTAGGGGATAGCATGAGCACAGGACAGCTGAAGCCATGCATAATTTAGATCATAGGATCATCGTGGCATGAACTGTTTCCCTGGTCTTTAACCAGGTGTGTTACTAGACTAGCACTAGCTGATCAGATCAGCGCTGTAGTGGTTCTTGTAATGCATTATGTAGTTGTGGTTTGCCAATCATTCCTTTTCTCCAAGTAGTGAGATGAATATTGGCAATGTGGTGACTGCTTTGGCATTATTTGCACCAGGCAGGCAATACCCAGTCACACAACAGCTGTGTTCATATCTTGTTATGTGTAACTGTACCCTCCTGCAGTGACTATGGGTACACCAGCCTCAAACAACTGAACATTTCTTCAACTTTCAGCATTTAAAAGCTTGTGAAAATATTGACAAACACACATATTAGTTACATTTCAACCTTCTTACCCAATGCATTAGCATCATTTTTTCCCTGTGCAGTCTCATGTTGACCATCAATTCACTATCAGTAGCAGGGATTTCCTTCTGACTCTGACGTCTGAAACAGGGAAGATCAGAATAAGGCCTCACATACCCAATAAGCTAAACATACCCTTTCCTGATTGAGGGCACAAACCTAAGCCTGTACCCATATCAGCCACTGTCTTTGACCTATTTCCTTCTGCAGATATCCTTGCCCCAGAACCCAGAGTGCTGTGAGCTTGCAGAGTCACTTACCATTTGATCATAATTTAAGAGACATTTGGCTAGAATTTACACTCTGTGTCTCTTTTTTTCTCTCTCATGACCTCTCAAAACTCTCTCCAGCCCTGTTTTCCAGAGCTATGCAGAATAAAACATAAACCAAAAATACTATCATCTCAGCCAGGCTAATGTTTAAGTATTAGGTTTAAGAGCTCACATATGAGAAGGACATGAAATAATGGAGTCAGAGGCCATGAAGAGGGAACTTTGGACATGCTGGGAGAAAAACACATATAATCTGTTCATTATAAATGCTGGAAGCCTGTATTGACTGTATAAGTATTCAGACATCTGGAGAACTACATATGTTTCAAAGAATATTGAACCTCACTGAAAACCAAATTTTTTTGCTGTCAAGCTGGCAGACATTATTTTATTGCACAAGACAATGACAAACAAAACAACCCTTGACCTGGAAGTCTAATAAAATACTAGAGCTGACACTATCAGACAATATATAAAAAATGATAAAAAAGATAAACAGGAACGGGGCATGACTTCATAGAGGCATGAGTCATGGGTAATTTAAGGGACCCTGGAGTAGTTTCTGCCAGTTTCATGAGGCACATCATTCAGCAACACCTTAAACCCAGCCCCTGCTTCTGGCCACCTGGTTCAAGAGCTCTTCTGCTGGACGGGAGTCAAGCAGTCAAGGAAGAAACTTGTCTCGTTGGCTGTATTTAGTGACACGAGTCGTGAGGCTTTTTTCATCTGGAAGAACTTTTATTCCACCCCATTTGTTGCAAGGGTGAGGGTGAGGGGGTGACATCTGCCTGAGCAAGCGGCTGTGTGAGCATTGTGGGGTCCACCAGCACTGCTTTCAAGATGAATCAGAGGCTAAGAAGTAGGTGCTCAGTGAATGTCATAGCTTCTACCCAGCAAGGTTTTCCCTCCCACATCCTCCTCATGTTAGTTTGATCCCTGAGCCTGTGGGTGTAGGCTTGGGTCACCATGGCACTGTCACAGACAGGGTGATGCCATTGAGTCACCAGCTGCCACGCAGAGTGACCATCAGTCCACCAAGAAATCAACTGAGTCATATTTGATATCATAAACTGAAAGCAAAAGACAACACGAATAACACACGGCTGTTCCTGGTGCTCCCAGATCTCTTTACTCTTTAATTCCACTGGAAAAGCTACGTGGGTGCTGTGGTCAGGACCAGGCTTTGAGCCACCCCTTGGGTGGTCATAGGACTGGGAGGTGCCACTGATGCTGAAAAGTCTTTGCTTTTAACATTTGGTCCCTGAAAATGCTGCTGCTCATCTTTAGGTGCTTATGGCATGCAAACAAAGGTTGGTGGTTAACCTCAGCTCTCTAATGCTCATAAGTAACTGCCAGTGACATTTGTTAAGAGTTTTGTTCTCTAGCACAGGGAGCACTGAAGTGTGACAGGAAACACGGAGAAAATGTGCTCAAAAACAGGAAAAGGAGGGGAAACTGGGCATGAATTTAAGAGGCTGGGGCTATACTGGATGAGGCAGAAGGCCAGACTGAGCCTCAGAGAGGCAAAGGTGAGGTGGCAAATGATTTTAGATGCAGGGGCTAATACTACAGGCAGCAATACTATTAACTACCAGGAGTGTTAACTAGTGTAGTAACTACAGGCAGCAGTCAGGGTGCCCTGTCCCTTCCATCAGCTGTGCACTTCTCCCTGCCATGAGGTGCCACAGAAGTTTGTGAGGAGATGGATGGGCTGGGAATCTTTATTTTCATCCTGTGAAATTGTTTGGGATTTCAGAGCAAGATTGCAGCCAGATGGGAATAAAGAGCCACCTCCAAAGTGGCTGGAAACTTCTAGATTTGGTACAGGAGTTTCTCTGTAGACTGCTACCAGGAAAAATGAAGAATTCAATATTTTCTCAGAATAAAAAGTTTGCCAGAAAATGTTGTCCTTGTTTAAGATTAACAGTAATCAGAGAATGGTCTTTCCTCTGGTCCTTCTCTTTCCAGGGACTTGGAGAGGACAATCCTTACACCTTCTTCCTGGAGGCACACCTTTGGTCTCTAGCAACAGCTTGGGCAGGGCTCTGGACCTCTGCACGTGGCCCCTGAAGAAGCCCATGAACATCTGCAGAGATGGGGAACCACCAACCTTGCTCTACAAATCAGCTGCAGCCACAGAGTGCTGATATACCCCTGTTGAATCCCAAGGAATGGGATGAAACCCCGGGAAATCAATAAGCTTTAATTTCCCAGATGCTGCTAATTTAAAAACTAAGGCAGATGAGGCTAAAAGCTTTTCAGTGCAGAGAATGATGAATGCAATCTGCTGTTGCTGCTGCTGCTATTATTACTAATAATGAAGAATGGTTCTTTTTTCATTTCAATTGCCTTTGAAAGGTTTCCCTGGTAGAAGCTGGATCAACTGCTTTCCCAGATAGGGGGATTTTTCTGACTCCCTGCCCTGTGGCGTATCAGTGCAATGTAAGGCATGGAGCCCCTGCCCTGCTGAACAGTAATCAAGGGAGAATATTTCTCTGTGAATCCTGCTCCCAGCACTGCTTCTGTGCCTGGGAGGGAGCACCACAAGCCTGTGACAAGGGCATAACCAGTCCTATAGAAGAGAATTCCTTCAGGATTTTGAAATGAGAAATGCAGCATGCACACCCTCCAAATCCTCCATCCTGTGAGAGGAAGAAAACCCAAGTGCCACAACATGTGTGGGGCACTGTCCTGGGGAAAGCAATGGATTTCCTCCTGCTGCAGACTTCCTGCTGCAGTTGTAGGGCTGTGCAAGGGGAGGCACTACACAGCCCAGCACAAGGCAGCTGAGCTAAAAGGCCATATGCCTTGGGCACATTGCTATCAGATCATTCTCACTGCTTGCTTGTCCTTCTGCTAGGGTAAGGTGTGTTGAAAGCAAAACCACCAATTTCCTGTAAATCAGTCACACTGGCACTGTGTTTTGCTGGAGGAATTGCTTGTGGGGCAGGAGGCATTCATGGGGGACAGGAAGTGTATGGGCACCCCTCCAGGATAAGAGAGACATCCCCTCCTGAGCAGCCTGTGGGACATTTCCTAGTAGCCCCTTTGGCACCCTTCAGCCTTACTCAGATCCCCACAATCAGTCTGAGGCCTGTTGTGGCTCACACCACTTCCTCAGTGGTACCAGCCAAATCTGAAACACCAAGTTTTCAACTCTGAGTGCACTCACTGAGCCCTTTCACACTGGAAAACCCAAAAACAGATGTGGTGGAGGTACTTGCACTACCTTCCCATGCCTCAGCAGTGAGAAACAGCACTTGGGCCCCAGGGTGCTCATAAACATCCAAGGGTGCTGCCTACACCAAGAAAGACATTCATCTTCACTCTGCTTCCAAGGTGGGAGTTTAATAGGAATTCTTTGAGACACTGATTTTTTTTATGAGACAGACAAAAATAATGCTATAAGTAACAGCTTTAATAGCATTTAAAATGAATGCCCAGCTAGTAGCACACATCCCAGCAGAGCTTACTTGAAAACAACTGCATTTTCTTCTAATTTTCATATAAAGCGCTGAAACAAGAGTTTTTTAAAGCACTCCTTTTGCTCAGTGGTACCTGCTTTCCTGCTCCATGCTAATCTCTTTCATACCCTAGCTTAGGTTTCTTTATTAATTGTGGTATAAGTTCACTCAGGCAGGGACATACAAGGTGCTTTGGTCCTTGCACTGCATTTTAGCCAGTTTCAGTTCAGTTGTAGAATCTTACTTTGTAAAATAAAACTGTTGAGACAGGTCTGAGTCAGCTCAGCCTTTTGTTTTCAAACAATATAACATAGAAGCATATGCATCTTCCTTTACCAAAAAGAGAAAAAAAAAGAAAAAAAAAAGGGCAGGAAGGCAAAAGAGATGCTTGAAATATTTTCCTGAACTACACAATGATGAGTGCTTCCGTGTTTGGTGCAATCTCTTTCTCTGGCCAAACATGGTAAGGAAGTGACTCTGCTCCCCACAGCACATGCTTGCAAATATCTCCTTTCAGCTGCCAGAGGAAGAGAGGAGGCTGCAAGTCTCTGCTGCTGTGAGCTTGACTTCAGAGAAAGCCAGCAGTCCACAGAGACACTGTCTTTGTATCAAGTCAAGGAGGAAGTGATTAAAAATGGTTTATTTCAAAGATACGTGCAGATCACTGAATTGTTCTTTTGTCTATCCCAAATGTGATAATAAAAGGAAGATCAAGGTTAGGATTTACATGAATCCATAAGCCCAGAGCAAGCAAAGGAGTCTTACCAGCCGACCCTAATCCAAGGCAGGGATTCAAACACCTGAGGCTGATGACAACCCCTTTCTGGCTTCTAGACTTGCCCTCCACTCCTGGTCACACGAACAGAGCACCTTAAACTTGCACAGAACCACATCCATCCCCATTTCTCCTTTGAGGATCAGCAGCTGCTGAGCTTTTACACTGAGGCTGCACTTCAACCCAGAACCAAGATTTCACCAGGGGAACTGCTTTAGAGCACATTATCACTGCAATAAGCCCTAGTGCATTTCTCACCAAGGTCTGGGAGCAGTGTGGAGAGGAGGAGGATGGCTCATTGCTTTGGCTTTTGCCCTTCTCCTGTCTATGGCTTCTGCTCCCTGTGGCCAGTGCTCAGCTTCATGCCTCTGAATTTGGCCACCTGAACTGGTAACTTCGATTGCACTAATCTTGTGAGCTGGAGCCTCTCCTTTTGTCAAATAAATGAATGGTGCATAATATTACTGCATGGTGTGAAAAGCCTTGCATTCATCCATTTTCACTGCAGTCACTCAATTTCTGGTGAAACCTGCCCTGAGCAGAGCTTTGGAGCCCAGCAGATCATGAGCACTGCAGAGAGGATGTGTCTGTCCCTGGCTCCTGGCTGCGAGCACACCCAGGGACCTGGCGAGGTGATGCTGAGCTGGCAGAGGCAGCCATGGAGTCCTGCATCTAGAAGTGACCTGTGTTAAAGTCTTAATTTGCTTGAATAAAAGCCAGCTGTCTCTGAATACTGAGCAGGTTTCCTTGACTATAAGTATATTAAGTTAAAGCCCTGTCTGCATCAAGTCACCAAAGGTGTCATCTTTTACTAGTCACAGAAGAGTAAAAGCAGGGGAGGATAAAAAATATCAGGAGCAGTAGACTTTGTTTTGCTTAACAAAGCACCATCTGAAGTGGCACAATGTGAAAATAATAAAGAAGTGAAAGAGAAGAAGGCTGGTAAGGGAAACCTATGGACTACTTGACAAGAGGAAGGCTGGGATCTGTTGATTTGGACCCTGTTTTTCAGCTGGGCTCTGCTCAGAGCCACCCTGTCTGTCAGAGAAAAGCCTTAAGCAATGTTTCTGAAAGATAGGGAGAGATATCTTTAGGCACAAGGAAAGGAATACCCACAAAAGCCAGCGCTCTATTTCTATCTCATATTCAGAGATGCCAAGTTTCATACTCATCTATAAATCTATTGCTTTCTAACTATAAAGCTGCCTTTTTGTGTTTTAATAGGAAATTATCTGAGAATTTCACTGAATGGCATTTTCAGATGATTTAAGAAAAGGCTGTTGATTGTAGACATCCATAAGTGGTTTGGTAAATAAATACAAAACTGAACAAAAAGATGATTTGATGTTTCCAGTGACAATTTGGTGGCAATTTTCAGAGATACAATAGTTCTGCATGCAAAATACATTTCTTTTTACATCATGGCTGGCAGGAATCAGGTATCCTACTTTCTTTTTTTTCCCCTGCAAATTCATTGAAGAAATTCTGTGGTTTGGTATTAACAATGCTGTATCAGAAAAACTCATTGACTACTGCTTTTTGGTCCCATTAATAACACCTTCTGGAGGTAGTTCTTGATAACTGCATAATGTATTGCAAACCAGATCAGTGCCCCAATACTTTTAAAGGTAATTTATGACTGTAATATCCTGTGAAGATTAGCTGTTTCAAAATTCTCACACAGTTTACTAACACAATTTATTTCCAAGTCTTACAAAGAGAGTGAGAAATAGAGGATGGAGAAGTTGCAATAAATATCTGCTATAGAATTTCCAAGGTGTTATTTAACTTGCAAGTCACACTTGGTAGCTGCACAATAGCAGAACAATATTTTTGCCAGAGTTAAACTTAAAAAATATATATTATATTTAGTATTTTCTGTCTATTTTTTTCTTTTTATTATTTGCATATAATTTACTATTGCCATTATGCATTTAAGAATGATTATTCTTACTATTATTCTTAATGTTGAGTAGAGATGGCTCAGCTTCAGTCATTTTAGAGTGCACCAGAAAACAAGAAAAAATTACATTTATACATCCTAAGTTTGTATCTTCTGATTTTTAATTTAAAATGTTTCAAATAATAAACTGTCCAACAGCCTCAGCCTAGAATTAGAAGAGATCTTGCCTTCATTATTACTTCTGTCAAAAGCAAAACCCTGCATTTTTAAAGTCAGAAGAATATTTTACTGAACACTTGTTTACTAGGCTTTCTGTGAGTAACAATGTGTCTTGAGCATTGCTGAAATGTAGTTGCAGCTACTTTTGTAATGAGATGAGAGGGTTTCACACAGGAATTATTGTGGGGAGCAGGTGAATATATCATGGGGAGCCAGAATGAGCAAAGTTATCAGTGATGTTCTTCAGGAGTGTGTTTGGAAACCAAAGCCATCCAATTCTTCCATTATTCACCTGGTACGAGAACGTGGTCTAAGCTTAAGACTTGTGTCAGTAATATGAAGTGGCACAGGGTGACTAACACTGAACAGGATGGAGCATCAGAGAGGACCAGAAAGGACCAGAGGAGCCATCAGAGCAACAGAAACAGAGTGAATTGCAGAAGCATAAAGTGCAAAGCCATGAGCACGGACTCATGAGCAGGGTCCCTGTGTCAGGGGCAGCAGGGAAGAGCGGGGGAATGAGGAATGGAGGCTGAAGGTCTGTGAACTACCAGTGTGATACTGCTGGGATTCAATCTCAGGGACTCTGAAGGGCAGGACTGAATGTCTGGGGTAGTCCCAGGCCATCCTTTTCCAACTTTACATTGTTCTACTTCTATGATGTATCAATCCAAGCATGTTCAGCAGAAAAAAGGAAGCTTTAGTACAACTATAGAAGGCATGTATATCAATACCTGGAGAATAACAGAGACTTTTTTATATCTGAAAAAAAAAAAGGGAATTTAAACTGAAATGGGACCAGAGAAATTCTACCAATGAGGAAACTGAGAGTAACAAATGAGAAGAGATTACTGGATCTTGGTTTATTTAGCTAAGCAGAGAGAAAGGAAAGAGTAGGATTACTTTGCACATTACTCAAAGAGTGTATACTAAAGAGAAAGAAGGGGGGAAAGTAGAGGATAAGAATAGTGGTACAATCAGTTCTGGATTTAGAAACTAAACTTGTTAAACATAACCTGCCAACTTCCCTCTTAATGAGTGAGCAGTTTTGAGAAGATGTATGAGGGCATTTCTACCTTTGTCTTTAGCCTGAGAGGCTGGACTCAGTTAGGGATGAGAAGGTGGGTGAGCACTGCTGGCAGCTACTTTGGCATGCCTTGCTGGTTTGCTCAAGGTTAGACTAATTGCCTGAACTGAGGTCATAAACCAATTTTACCTATCAGTTCAGGAGGGTCTTCTGGGAGAGGGAAAGTGCAAAGTTCGAAGAAACAGAGATGAGAATTCTCAACTTTATAAACTCCCTAACAAAGCACCCCAAGTAGTAAAACTGGAGCTTGATTTCTCATTTTCTCTGTCAACCTGTAGGATTGGCCCTTGTGTTTCAATGGAGATGCTGAAAAGGCTTTTGTGGCTTGTCCAGAAGGAAATGATCAGGTCGATAATACCTTCCCTGCCCACTGCCTGTGACTGTGAGGTCTTGGTCAGCCTCTGATAGCACTGAGCTCTGGGTGCCTGGTCCCCTGGAAGAGTTACCATGGTTGGGACACTGTGCTTTGGTTGTGTGAAAGAAGCAGCTGGGAACCCTCACGTTGCTCAGGAAGATTTGGGTGAAGGTGTGCTAGGATTGTTGCAGCCCTGGTGATCCATCCTGCCTGCGGGTCTGTAAGTAATTAAAGCATTCAAACAGAGGCCAGTCCCATGACAAATGATGACTTACTCTTTGTAGAGCTCCAGGGGTTTTCTCAAAGGTATCACAAGCACTGAACTGGCCCCCTCCTGCAAGATGAGCTCACATAGGGTAATTGCTGACTTACATACAATGAAGCACAATAGCAGGAGAAGCACTCAAGCCATCAGCCCTTTTCAGGGCATTTACACTTCAGACATGGATTGGAGAGAGAGGTCTTATTATATTAACAGCCTGGGAAAAAATAGATTTTTTTTTTTGCTATAAACATGAAAGGAGGATGCGAGCCATTGCCAGCTTGAAGAACTAATGTTTATAGAATTGAACTGCAAACCAATGTACCTCAGGAGCTGAGACCTGGACTGTTGCTTTGGATCACCCTGTTAACCTGTTTTTTCACCATGCTGCTTGCTCCTTCTCTACCTCTCTCTTCTTTCAGGAGTTCAAAAACAGTTCAATATATCTCTAGGCAGGATATTTCATAAGGAAAAAGACTTTGAAACATAGTCCATTCCTTGGTGAGGTGTGTCTTACCTTACATATGTCTAGAACAATACCTAGGTGACTGAAATATATTATTAAGAATAATTGCTGGTGATGAGCAATTGCAGACTACCTTTTAAAATGTACCCTTGTATGGAAGCAAAAATGGCTGCAAAAATATGGAAAAAATAATGCTTTGTAGATTTTTTTAAATGAATGCACTCAGTACCACAGTACAATGCCTACTTATGTAATAAAAATGGTATTTTATACTAAAAAGTTTGTCTTTTTTGAATCTGCAAAATATGCTGTATGGCAACAACCACTTACAATAAACATCACACTGACTCAGTAAGAATCCTTTATATGCTAATATCAATGGGTTTAATTCATTCTATTTCAGCTTAGATTGAAAAGATTCTTTTTATCAGAATCTCAAACAGACAAACTCATAAGAATATTAAACAAAATTCACAATTGCCAAGAAGAAAAAAGAAAAATGTGGAGGAAATAGTATTTTGGAGTGACTTGCTAAAACAGAATTTCTGTGGATAAGTGTGTCTATCCTCTGGATGTGCCAATTGTGCTGGTTGTTTTTTTTAATTTCCTATTTCAGATGCTTATATCTACTAAAAAATTTATTTATCCATAAAGCTTACTGTAGAATTGAAAATTTGCAGGCAAGCACTTATCTCAGGAAATATCCACTGCTTTTTATTCCAATCCAGGTGCATTTTGTAGTGCTAATATTTCTAGTGAAGTTTGCTCACTTTGTTTTAAACAGTGCATTCAAAGAAGCAGCATATTAACAAGGAAAGGTGTAAGAATATCAATGACCTGATGTTTTTCAGTGCTGTGCTTAAATTTAGTCACTGGGCTCATGATTTCAGGTATTGTTCCCTCATATTTGCTGGGAGAAAGAAGTCTTGATATCTTTCAGAACCTTAGACACAAGCAGTGATAATGTGCAAAATTGGAGTCAAGTCTGAGAGTGTATTTCAAAAAAAAAATATGGGTTACTGTGCACAGCACCATTTTACTTCACAGTAAGATTTTAATAACACGCTCTGAATCATTTAGTGCTAATGTGGAGAAATTTTGATTGATAAATTTTCAAAGTTTAAGTTTTGTAATAGTGTCTGGAGACTCTGGAGACTCTCAAATAGCCCGATTTTTACTGCATCACCTGTTCTGGAAATCAGCATTCTTCTGGGCAAGGTGGAATAACTCAGTGCATGTTTTTCTGAAGAGGATGAGGACAAGGTCACACAAGCCCTCTTTCTACGTATGTGTGGAGTTCAGGGAGTGATCTTCATTTTGGAGCAGGGACAAGCAGTGAAGGCAGTTCGATTTTCAACCAGATCACCTGTTTGCAAAATGAACATCAGTTCTTAGACTTGTGTGTGTTCTGCAACATGTAATATAAAAGCTACAAAACATGAGGCAATGGGCATAAGGGGCATGCAGTGCAATGGGTTTGATTTTGTTAATCAAATCCTCAGGCTGTAGGGACTTTTATACCAGGAGTTAAAGAAAGCCACAATTTCAAATTTATATTGCTGCCTTTCTTTTCTGACCACTTCATAGCAACCCAGCATCAATGCTTGTTTACCTAGGATGGATGGAGAGTCAAGAAGGCTGAGAGAGGCTGACCCATCTGGGTTACAGGGTTTTTGTCCTCTGAAGTTTGTCCACTGCTCACTCCTTTGCAAGTTTTTCTGCAGTCTGTACCTGACCTACAGAGGCAAAGAAAGGGTCACTGGATCAACAGCTCAGGGCTAATAATAGTTGCTGACTAACCTTGAGAGGCTGCGGTATACACCTACCCTGTCCTGTATCACTGTGCCGAGCATCCTGCCTGAGAAGCCAGGCAACCTGAAAATCAACAGCCCATGCCCCTGACAGCCAGAAAATCCTGGAGCTGCAAAGGTTGCTTTGCAGTGGGAGGCCCTGAGGTTTGGTGCAGCTGGAGCAGCTACAGGACCCTGAAACAAAAGCTGAGCACTAGGGAGATACAGGATGGGCACTGCGAGCTTGTCTGTAACCTGCTAGTATTCTGTGGGTGGGCTCAAGGATTAATTACATCAGAGCACTAAGGATAAAGTAAAAAAGTTTAGACTGATGTTTTCCCCAACTTTTTTCTCCTCAGGGAGATGTAGCAGATGGAGCAGGGCTGTATCTGTCTCCTAAGAGAAGGTGCTGAGCATACAGTGGTGAATAAAGGCAGACATGCTGCTCTGACACAATGTGTGACTAGTGCCTGCACTGCTGGACTCCCTTTCCTTGCTCACAGCCCTGGCCAGGAGCTGCAGCCATCCCTTTTGCAGCCAACAGCAGTGGTACTTGGCCATGAGATACCTGGGAACCAGCTTTCTCATTCATCCTCCTGGATTTATGCAACAGTCCTTTTACATCTCTGCCTGTGCAGACAGTCAGCCTTAAAGAAAAGAAATCCAGCTCATGGGAGTCACTAGTTTTATTTGATTCTCTTTGTGCAGCTGGAGAAGTTCTCACACAGTAAACTCCCCAGCTGGCAAAAAAAAATATTGGACTGAATCATGTTAATCTGTGTGAAGTCTGGAAGCAGCCACATCTTCTGTATCTGACTCTCCTCTGTATCCACAAATGAGAGCAGGGAAGACCAAACCCCAAGAACTGCTCTGCATTTTAACTCAGGAAATACTTAAGCATGTGCCTAAATTTAACAGCTCAGATAATCCTGTGCTTAAACTTGCTGGTTTGTTGTCTGACTGTGGTCAAAAGGACCTTGGAACTCTTGATGAATGAGGACCAGGCGTGTTGAGGGAGCTGAATATAATAGGTCAGATCCTGCTTACCTAGAGCAGTCATGTCACCCCATTCATAGTTTGACTGCTCATATAAATAAAATGAATAGGATCTGACCCAGGCATTGCACTTAGTTGGAAATAATCCCTTTTATGGTTTTTGAGAGCAGTTTCTCAGACTGCTTGTACTTTTTTGGCCTCTGACCAGATGGATTGCTTCCAAACCTTATCACATTCTGATTAAATTGTTGTGTGGGAGTCAACAGGTACATATGAAATAGGCTGTGAGATTACCTTCCATCCTGATGGCACACCATATGTAATTAGAAAAAGAGAAATGAGGCTGGAGGAACACGACACAAAGCTCTGGCAGGAAGTTAGATGGGACCAGAAGAGTACATAATGCAGTCTGCAGACCCTTGACCAGAGGTTTCAAGGTCTCCACTAAGGATTGATTAAGCTGCATCTTTTATTTTCTTTCTGCCTGTTTCTCATGCAAATTCTGCATGCAGAAAGACTGAGAAGGGCTCGGGTCCTTAATGTGTTCCAAGCAGCAATAAGAAAAAAAAGTTGCTTTAAATAAATGCAACAGCTGTAAGAGGATTTTGAGCTGGAGGATAAGGAAGTTCTGGAGTCTTAGAATAGGAAGGAACGCCTGTGTTTTACTTGCTTCCTGTTGTGACCCCACTGCAGTGTTTCATAACACCTTGGGAGCAGCTCAGTCTAACACTGTAATGAGGAACAGGGATTCCCAGTTCCTCCATGCTATCTGCAAGCATTCAAGGTCTCTTTATGATGACAAAAATTGCAATAGGAACTGAAGAAAAAAAATAAAAAGGCAAAATTCCCCATGAGCTGAAGAAAAATTCCAGCTTTGTATTTCCAAGAGCTAGGACTCATGTACCTCAGTGCAGGTCCTGAGTAATACTCACGTGGTTCCTGAATGGAAATGGCCACAGTAATTTTCAAAGGGCTTTGTTAAAAGTCATCTGCACAGCCAGGCTCTGAGCTGCACTGACGGTCAGACCAGAAAAGCAAGGACAGGATGGGAGGCTGCTGATGGGAAGGCAGCTCTGAACCGTCCTGGGGGCTGACATCCTCTTGTACCATCTCCTCATGGCTTGCTCTGCCAGAGCAAAACAGGGAGACTTGGATACACTGTTTTCCTGTTTCCGACTCCTCTAATAGGTGAGCGCACTTGAGCTGCGGTGAGTGGAGGTAAGGAAGGGATAGGAAAGAGAAAGAAGGAATTTTCTGGGTAAAGAACCGTTATTGATATACACCATGGCTATTCATGTGCACACAAACTCAAAATATTGGTTAAATTCCTTTTGGACTCATTGATTCAGCTTTCAAAACATAAAGACCTAATTCTCTGCCTAGGCTTTTATACTAGCTGGGCAGGAGGAAGGGACTCCAGTCTAAAGACCTGCAGATCTGCAAGAGGCACGTGGGTAGGAACAGAGTATTTGCACTTTGATAAGGCATAATAACTTACTGCAGTTTAAATCCACAGCATTTTAAAGTAAATCTAGTTAGGCTGTGTTCGCTAGCAATACACCCACACAACAAATACTATGGTAAGTGGCAACAAGATAAAATCTGGTAAGGCAGCTGTGAAGCAAAACAAAATATATGTAGGGATAGGCAGCACATAAGTCATATGAACAGTTTTGAATCATCTTATCACTGGAGACACATCTTGGATGGCTGCACTTTGTCCTACAACACCAGTGAGACAAACAGCATAGATAGAAAATTGTAAGCTAGTGTCCACTAAGGAGATAAGAGATGTCCAAAAAAAACTGAGGAAAATTTGGTGGAATAAAAAAATTTCAGAGCACAGCTTGTGATGTTTGCCAATGTATTTGCTCCATTGAAAAGCTCTATTTGATCAGAGAAGTGCTGTTTGTCTTGTGTACCTAAATTCCTAAGCAGAACAGAACAAACTTTTATTTTCACAGCACAGTAATTTCATAAGTAATCGGTCATGGCCTCCAACATTTATCAGATCTTAGCCATTCCCTTCTCTCTGTTTTCTCTTTCTTTCTTTCACCTTGTTTTGTTTGTTTTGTTTTAGGAAATGTGAATTTTGTTCCGTGACTAAAATATGCTGCAATGGTATCTACTGCTTTTAAAGCCACTGTATCTAAGGGGGAAAAGCACTGAGATCATAAAATATATTGCTTTGCATGGACAAATAAAAACAGCCAAAATAGGCTTTTGATCTCCTTTATACCTTCCATCCAAACTTATTAGGTGAACCAGAAATTTTAAAATAAATAGTCTCAACATGGAGAAGAAATCAAGATGAAAACTCACTTTCATTTCAGGTGAAGATGGAAAAGCAGACAGCATGATCACTTGATATATCTTGAGAGAAGAGCCAGAAGTAGGTTTTTATCTACTAGGCTGAAAGGAACTCAGAAATAAATCTGCCTTCAAAATTTTGGGCATGTTACCTGCATCTATTCTAAGTTTGAAGGGGAAACTTTAATGTATGAATTCTGAGAACCAGGGCTTGACTGGGAAAGTACAACTACATTGTAGGTTAAACTCTCATTTACCTCATTTAGTCCTTATACCTTTCTAGTAATGGAAAAAGTAGAGAAAGAGAAATTTAAACAAGATAAAAATTCAGAGGGTAAAGTTTAGAAATGGAGTAAGAACATGAAGAGGAAAATTATTACAGAGTTTCTGTGATGAGCTGGAAAGGAAGGACAGAGATGGTAAAATGTGCAAACAGTCCTGCTGTACTTACTAGGCCTCAGAGAGTAAAATTCCTTCAAAGAGGAAAGGCAATATTTTGGCTTATCTCAGTCTCTTTTTCAAATTGAGCATGAGTTATTTTACAGTGATTCAGTTTCTGGCATAGACTGAGAGAAGTTAAAAATTAATGATTTATGGGAAGTGTGGTGGTTATGGCAGAGAGGGCAGCCAACACCAGCCCTGTTTCTGTACCAAAGGATCAAGCATCCCCACCTGGATTTGTCCTAGCACTGGCTCACAGCAGCAGGAGGGTCTTGAAGCCCTACAAGTCTTGTCCCACACAGACTGATCCATTCCACCTCCAGGAGCAGCACACAGAGAGACAGGGACACTCTCCAGCTGAATGGTGGTGCTTTGATTTAGTGCTTTTCTTGCAATTTCTGCCATCAGGGCTTCTGTGATGGCTTAGCTGTGATTGAAGCTGTGTGAGGTGATCTGCTTGGGTGAATGAGAGCACAGGTGACATCTCTGCTTCCCCAAGGTGAATGGTACCAGGTAAATGGCATCTAAAAATGACACGGGCTTGTTGAAAGATGGCTTAGATACTACAATCTTACACTGCAGTCTGCAGTCAGTCCCACCATTTAACGCTGAAGAGGTCCATAAAATGTTCCCAAATGCTTCCCAGCTAGGCAGTGTGTAAGAGGCATTGTCCACAGAACAAATATATCAAAAAGCCTGTACAGCTGCTTGACAAATGGGCTGCTCTGTGGTTTTCTGCTAGCTCAGGTGGTTTTCTTAAAGGGATTACCTCCAATGTCTGCAACAAAGGATCCGTCAGCCCCTCCTACAAAAGATATAAAAAAGTCTCAGTCAAAACTACTGGAAACGCATTTGTCAAAGTAGCTTTGAAATGAGAGGAGGGGAGAGGGAG
>VYXD01004958.1:87129-143973 GCA_013397195.1 Hylia prasina
ACAGGGAGAGGGAGAGGGAGAGGGAGAGGGAGAGGGAGAGGAGAGGGAGAGGAGAGACTCTTTCCTTGTCTATCCTTCACCCCATTGTCATCACCATCACCATCTTTCCCAGACAATTAATCCCTTGCTCCACTCAGAAAATATTCTTCAGACAGGTGCTTGTGCTTCTGCAGCAAGTCTGGCAGTGGGAGCAGGGTCAGGCAGGATGCCCTGCCTGTAACAAGCCCTGGCCCAGCATGGGGCAGCAACAAGCCCTCTGTTGCACCCACACCAGAATCTAGTTGCATACCCAGGGTGGTATTTGGGGACCCATCATTATAAGGTAGCTGCCTAGTCTGAACTAGTCATCTCAGCTTCTTCTCTGGTCAATATGGAGAGTGGGAGGGGTGACTCTTCCTCTGGAGTTGTCTACATATCTACTGTGAAGTGACCTCAGACAATCAGCTCTGACTAGATATCCAACTTTTAGATAACTAGAGCTGCATAATAGAAATACTTGTCTAGGGCAAAAAGATGAATGGAAGATAAATAATTCAGAATAGTGGATCATAAATCATTTGCCCCTTGAGAAATCAAGGTCTGTGGGCTCTTTCTACCAAGAATTTTGGGGTATTTTATTATTTTGTTCTCAATAGATGCATATTATTGTACCCTTCTCCTACAGGTGTCTGAATAAAGTACATATTTCCTGATATTATCATCCACTGGAGCTATTTCTGTGCTAAATAGGTAGAGGCTTGTATTTTGGGGCTAGAGGCTTTGTAGACAAGTCCCATGGACCGTTCACTGTATGTGCCATTGCACAAACCCTGAATGAAGTTTCTCAGCATGAGTTCACAGCAAACCTGTCCCCATCTTAGCAACCAGGGCTGTGAGGACGCCAAAAGTGCTGAGTGGAGCGCTGGAGCCCAGACTCTGGCTAGAGCAGTGGGAGTTTTTTTGGAGCACAAGTGACAAGGCAATTTAGGATTTATGTTACAGAAAGGGCTGTGGTTGCACCTGGCTCCTACAACAAAATGCTGACCATTTTCAGAAAATCTGTAACTATCTGTATTAAACCTGGAAAATTTAACTGGAAGATTTGTCTGGCTGGCTGCTAACTGATAGAACAGAGAATTTATATTCCAATCTTTGATTACTGATTAAGCTTGGATGGCAACCTGTTCAACCAGGTTAGCAGCAAGGCACTTCTTGGTATGCTCAATATTGCACCTCTAGGAATGGAGGAATTTAAACCATCAAGTATAAGGAAAAAATTCCTGAAGAGTCAGAGCCAGTAGTTTGATTATTTTTTTGTTTTGGTTTTCTTTTCCAGTTTAATTTTGGATTTAGATCCCTATATCCTCCCTAAATCCTCGATGTATTTCTTCAGATATGATCATTGGTCAGTAAAGCCTTTTGTCCTGACAGTTGTATTAAAAATTGTATTTAATGTATATCTGAATTGGGATCTGAAACTCACTTGTATGAGTTGCTCCTCTTTGGGAGCAACTGAACTGAGGCAGCACATCTCCAACCAGAGTATTTCCCAGCAAGATGAAATAATCACGACTTTCAGCCAGAACTGAGACTCTATGAGACTGGGGCCTGATGTCCTGTTTTTGTCTGCTAAGCAGAATCCTTTCCTGTTACAGCCCCTGTTATGCAGGTGGATAAAAGGCCCTTTTTCATGGTAACTGTTGTCACAGACATGGGGGAACTACTGATTGAGGCCCAAAGCTACAGTGCTAGGACTCTAGCACTGGTGTGCATCATGCAACCCAGCTGCAGTATTTATCAGGAGTGTGTTTCTGGGAAGTACAACTGTTAGTGGTATGGTGGGCAGAAAAGTAATTTTATCAAAAGATATAGTGTTACAGAGAGGAATGCATTCAGGGACTAAGGAAAAAAACACAGTGCACATGCAAAGGGCAGTATATACATTTTGGAGGATGGAAAGGCAGGAGCAGAGCCATTAACAAGAGGAGATGCTGTCTTTTCAGAACAGATAGCCAATATGAAAGACCTTGATGGCTTCATCTGAGACTGAAGCACCAGTACAGGTCTTTTAGCATGCTGTCTCTTGAGACCTCTTGTTGAACACTTATATTTTCTTTGCATCATCATGCCTGAGATACATTAAGGTTTATTGAATGTGCAGGATGTTGCCACACTGTGATGACAGTGGCCAGCAGAGCGGGTCATTAAGTGGTTGGATCTCCAAAACAAGGGGTGGGAAGGTGGCAAAGAACTGGGAATTACTGCCCTGGAACTAAATGATATACAAGAAAGAAGATGCTCTTCTGATGAGTATGATGTGAAATGAAAACAGATGAAAGGTTTGTCAGCTCTGACCACACTAGTTATTTCTTGCTTGCTTTCAGAGTACAATTCCAGCATATTGAATTGTGTGGGTACATGCAAACAGTAAGCATGCTCTGCAGTTTGTGTCAGTAGAGCCCACGAGAAGTCAGATCTCCATAATGAATGTCTCTGTGTGTGTGTTCCTCAAGAGTGGAATGATCCCCATCAGCTGCTGCAGGCAGGCTTGTGGACAGGGATCTGGAGGCAGTGGTGACATTAGCTCATCTCCTCACCTTGACAATAGAATTTAGCCTGGAACAACTTCTTGGGTGTAATATGTTTAAAAAGAGAAAAGACAGATGCTTTATTTATATGAAGAAATTTTGTACTTAAATGATGCTTCCAAGTGAAATGTGCCCTCGAGGAATCTCTCTAGTGATGTCAGATGTTCACATGCCTCGCTGCTACAGAGGTGGTGAAAAAGGAGTAGAAAAAGCCAAAGCAATTGGGAGCCTTCCCCTTCACACCACTGTTATTACTGCCCAGAGAGCATTACATGTTTGTGTATTCTCCCTAAAGCACTGCTTCATGGCACTCTTCACACGAGCAGTGAATTTCCATAAGTGAGTGGTGACCTACATTCAAGGCAGAAGCCTTGCTGCTTGCTTTCGGGAGTGTGCCCTGGCTGCCTTCCAGATCAAGCCTGAGATTCTCAGCATTTCATTTCCTGGCTCATCCCTGTCGGGTTTTCTGAGGACTGGGTTCTCTGCAGAACATCTGCACAGAAAGGTCACTGCAAAAAGAAGGCTGGAATGAATTTTTGTGGTAGCCTTAAACATTACTCTGACACAAGTTATAAAAATATAGCCTATGATGAACACAAATCAATAGGCAGTTAAGAAAGCATCAGCCTGGTTAAAATCTGGGCTTGTAAAAATCAAGACTGTGATTCAGTCATAAGGTATTTTTTTTTCAAACTTTGTCAAAGTCTCACCATTAAATGAGTTCCTGAATTAAAAGTTTGAGCTTTGCCATGGATGCTTTGCCCTGCTGTGTACCTTATCACTGACAGGAGAAGCTACCAGCCTGTGAAGTGGTGTAAGAGTATTAAATAGCATAACAAAAGTGCCATCACAAACTTTTGTGTGGACAAAACATGAGTGTGTAAACCAAGTGCATGATTAATTTTTTAACATATTACACATCAAATTGGCTGTGAACTTCCTATTTCTGGTTTGGGTTTTATTCTGCAAGTAAAGCAGTTGTTGGAAGTGCTGCAGGGAGCTGTGGTAGGAGCATATGAATCACTAACATCTTTCAAAGGAAAGCTCTGCTCTAAGTGTGACTGTCCCAGTGGTGAAGTGGCACGGAGACCAGGCAGACCAAAACCAAAGCAGAAATTCAATTAGTTGAATCTGCTCAGAGATAACCATTTCTAGAGAAATTTAGACCAGCTGTTCCTTTGGATTCACACAGTCCAACTAGACAAATACTTCAAAGTAAGCAGCATTGGTCTCACTAACATCCTCTATAGCTATGAGGGTAATTGAATATTAGGATGTGTTACTTGGGCTCATGAAGAGAATTCTCTCTTCCAAGTTATCTCTCACTAATGTGAAAGTGTGCAAGGGCTAAGGGAGCACATTCCTGTCTGCTCCAGCCTGTCACACTACATAACCACACAGAGAAAGGGGAACAAATAAAAAGAACAAATCAAACTATCCACAAGGAAAATCTCTCCAAACTTACAGCCCAAATGTTGAAAATTCTAAAAATCCTGAAAATTTGGCAAACCAAGGGGAACTTTTCTTGGCTAGTGAACAAATAGGAAAAAATATGGGAATGAGTCATTAGGGTCAGGGCTAGTTCAGACTTCAGATCAACTGGAGTTTGTTTCAGGCAACAGACTTTTTTCTGTGACACAGACAGAGGAAAGGCTGACAAGGCAGAATGAAAATAACAAGTGACCATGACTCCACAAGGCTCCTCTTTCCCAGTAAGATGGCTAATTGCTGGGAGGCTACTTACTGTGTGGAAGGGCTGTCCTATGTTTTGTTCAGTTTCTTAACTTCGGCCAAATGCAGCAATCATACCTCAAGCTCCTTCGGCATAAAAATAGATCAGGAGTAAAACAGCAGTGATGGAAAACTTTGAGATTTTACATATTTTGACCCCTATTTCTCTTAGCCAGGAGGGATTTCCCACCCTACTTTGCAGTAACCTGACTTTCCGGAGTGCCTCATTTAGGATGGCTCTGCCTGACCAAGGGATAGAGCAGGACTCTTTCTGTGGCAGCTGGCAGAGCAGTGTCCTCAGCTGCAGTCATGAGAGAGACTTCTGCTCTGGGCTTGGGCCAGGGAATGGCTGAGAAATGCTGACCCACTGTGACTGGGGCTGGTGTTCAGTTTCCCTTTGAAACACCCCCTCTCTCACTTCCATTTCTGCTTTTGCGCCTGCAATGCCCAAGTGTGTTTTACTTATTTCTCTGTCTTGAGCTGTCTGCTTCTCGTTTTCTTTCTTCTCCCTCAAGTCTTTTCTTTGCTTGTTGTGTCTTCTCTTTCTTGTTCAGTGGGTGTTTCCCCTCTGGTCTTCTTCAAAAATTGCTGCTCCCACTCTCAGTGATCCTCACCATTCTGGAACACTGAACAATGTTGGGAGCTCAACCACCGCAACAAACCTGGTGGATGAACTTAATCCTGTCTATTCCTCTGGTGGCTCTGCTATAGAAAAGGCTGTTTTGTGCATGAAGATCTAAGGCTTGCCAACCTTGGAGGAATGCAGCAGCCAAACCTACACCATACTAGCACCAGCTTTTAGCTCCAATACTAACACAAGTTGCTAGGTCCAAAGCTGAACCAGGATTTTAATTTGCAAAAATAAACAAAACTGCATTACTGCATTGTTCAGTGTAGAATTCAGTGTTGTCAATTTTGATGAAAAACTGCAAAACAACACTGCCACCGGGCACAGCATGAAGCAAGATAAAGACTGATAATATTGGGCTACCTTCTTTCCCTAATTGCCTGGGGAAATCACCTAAAGCAAATTTGGATACTAAAAATGTTTGCAGGGATAAAAATATCAAGGAAATTTTTCAGTTAAAAAAAGAGATGCCAATACTCTGAAACTTTTTTATTTCCTCAGTGCTTAAAAGAGAGCCTGCTGGGGTTCCATCTCTCCTCCTGGTAATGTAAGAGTAAAAGCTTTTCTGAGAAAAACCCAACATATACTTGTGTCCTCTCTCACCATTCAAGAAATGTTTCTCCTTTTAAAGTAAAAGAGCATCTTTTACTGATTGCTGTAAATTCAGAAGTTGTGAGTTGGTATCAGCAATCCACACCTTGCCATAGTTAAACCTTCTGTTTCCTTCCTATCCAGCCTGCTGGACTGAAACACCACTCTGACATTGGCATCCCTGCATCACATTTGTATGAACTGCAAAAATGCCCACTAAACCGAGAGCAGGCATTATATCTCGTTAATAAATATAGACCACACTAGGACATCAATAGAAAACTCATCTGGGAATATTTCTTATAACAACTCTTCCTTGAATCTACTTTGGCTTTTTTAAAAAAAAAATCAAATTGCCACCTCGATTTCTTTAAGGCTCTTTTTAAATCAAACCCAAAAACTCACTCAGAGTGAAGGAATATGAGATAGACCAATTGTTCTCAATATGGAGAGTGTAGAATAAATTTCAGATGGATGAGAGAAAATACATCTCACCTTTGTTCCCATTCTTTCTTCCTTCATCTTTGTGGCCCCTTTCCCCCTTATTAGGCACAGGATGAAGTGCCAGAAAGAGGACATGAGGAAAGCTCAGGTTTTGTGTAGTACCTCCCCTGTGAGTTGGCATGGCAAGCTGAGATGGGGGTCACAAAAGCTGTATCTGCCTACCACTGCTAAAGCAGGCCCATGGGGACTTGCATAAGGGAGAAGGCAGCTGATGGGATCAGGCGAGAGCCAGCAGCAGGGATGCTTGGCATCAGGGCACCAGGCTGAGCTGGAGTCAGCCTCACTTGGAAAAACTGGTGATGGAAGGAGTTTAAAATGTTATCTTTAATGCAGACCTGATTGTTACTTAGGAACATTGTGAATTTTTAACCCATTATTTAATGAGTTCAAATGGGTTGTACAATCTGAAGGAAACAAAGAGGCAGGTGTGGACAAGACTGCATGGTGCAAATCCATATTATATCTGAAATGGAAATTCACTCTTCCTCCTTTTCTCCCCTCCCCTTTGCCAGCACTGTGACTGCAGGGTGCAGAGATAACTCCTTTGTTTGGCATGGTGAACATTTCACTTGTTCCATTCTGTGGGGAAGCAAGGCACTCAGATGCAGGGACACCACGATTCTCAGCAGTGGCATGGCCTGCAAAACTCTACTCATGTAAAAAATGGCAATCTTATTCTGAACAGTCTCTCTTCCTGCATCCACAGGGGGTGTATTACAGAGAGAATTAATATGCATTTCTTAGGGTTTTTTTGTATTCTTAATAATTCAGTAACTACTCAGTTTGTTTGAGGAGACCGGAGTTCTAAGCTTGTTCAAAAAACCAAAAGGAACAGTATCTTTTCTACCACTTTCTTGCGTACTCCTTTGTGCAACTCAGTAACCTGGCTTAGACACTGTGATAATGATTTAATTGCCTACACACTACCTGTCAATGATGCTTTAAAAAACCACATCCTTCTTGGGTTTCCTGGATCTACATCTCAGTAGCCTAAGTCATGGCCTCAGAAAAAGAAAGGGGAGGTTGTTTCTTTCTTTTATAAAAGACTTATTATGTCAGGAGCTGGACAATTCTCAGGGACTCAAGAGGTCAAGGATATGTGAGAGCAGCAGTCCAGGGTCTTGCTACTAACACTGTTTACTTGGATCCTGCTTCTCAGACAGAACTGAAATTTTATTTTTGTCTGGCTGACATGTATATTTGACATGCAAAGCCAGGATTTGTGCATGCACATACATCCCTGTTGCACGAGAAAATGTAAAATTTGCTGAGACACAAGATTTCTACCACATGCAATGATTGAATTTCTACACTATGATGAAGCTAGGTTTACATATGACTTTCCTTAGTGCTTTGCAGACTAGAAAGATAAAACAATATGGTTTGGAAAATTTCAGAGCAGGAAATTTGGTGCCTAAGGATTTAAGAATCATTATTGTACATAAAAAGCCAACAAATGTGTGTGGGTGGGAAGGAAGGTCAGCCTGTTCCTTATGCAAAATCATGATCAATAAGAGCAGAGTGATGGCTGGGGTGCAAGAAGGGGGCTATGTTCCAAAGAACTGGGATAAGTGAGCAGCAATAACTGCAGTCATTATAAATCAGTTCAGATTTTAATCATCACTATATACCACAAGAAAGAGGCTGTTTATCTCTTGTTTCTCCCTCCCAAACTGTCACCAGCTGCCCTACCCTTCTGCTTTAGGGGCACAACCCTGCAGCCTCTTCTTCCTTTATCAGATTTCACCATGGACTGTCTTCTTCCTGGCATACCGTTTTGTCTACATCCCACAACTTGCACCTGAGTGTGACTACACAAGCAAGTGCTGCACATCTTCTCTGCCTCATCTGTCTATGCCAGGCCCACCAGATCCCCCATGCCTCCCCTCAGATTTTGAGTGTATTCACTACAGTGTATTCAATACTCTAGCAGGCTCTAGTGCAGCTCTTTAAGTGCATCTTTAAAAACATCCTTTGCTCTGCCGCCTACAAAAATCTGAACTACAACAAGGAAGTGATACCTTCAGCTTGCTGTGCTGAGTAGTGTTGCCTCCTTTGCTCTCTTGATCATCTATGTCCATCTTCTTCACAGCTGCTACTTAATGGGACAAGAAAGGCCTTTAGTAAGCTCTGGTTGGAGCCATGCATAGCAGAAACCATGGATGAAGTTGCTGGGCATTACATCCATTGAATCTCTAAGAAGCAGAAATATAAAATCCAATACCAAGAAATATTTGGGCTGGTCTGTCTTGATTGATTTGTTGGAATTAAGCAGTGTCTCAGCTGTTCTGGCTCTTCACAGTTGACTCAGAACTTGTTGCCAGAGTGCTCTGGTCCCATATGCACCAGTAGAAAATGTGAAGTATGCAAATATGACCCATGTTACAGGCTAGCATTTATTCAGGAGTCAGTGAATACACTCTTTAGATTTCTCTTGTGATAATCAAGGAGCAGTCAGAGACTGGGAAAGCATTCAGGGGAAAGAGTTTAGACTCTTGGCCGAGATTGCTTGTTTCCTTCCCAGTTGGTATAGTTGTTTTCTTCCTCTCACAGAAACAGTTTCTGTTTTGTGTCATGCAGCTACAAGTCTTCCTGGGGTGTGACATGTACATGTTCAAAACCTCCTGGTGATGGTAAGCAGAAAAAAAAACTCAAGAGAGCCTGTTCCTGTTAGCCAGCTGGACATCATCATGCAGGTACTGCGGGGGTAAAGCCTGGTGCATTTTCCATGGTGAGATTTTGCTCCCCTGCTTACAGAGGATTTGCACAATCTCCTCTGCTAGAAGCAGAGTGTCATGTTTGCAAATGAGAAATCCTCCTCTTCCCTTTTCTCATCTATTATCAGTGATCTCTGGTGTGAACAAAGCAAAAGAAACCCCAGAGAATAAAAAGCACTGAAAATGCTACTTTAGGCCACAGAAGTATTTTGCAGTTCCTGACTGTCAAGTTCACAGCCAGGACACAATCTGTACTTGCGGCCAGCTCTCATCACTTCCTCAGCAGCTCCCCAGACACTTCTGGGCACGCTGGGACATGTAGGGGACAAACCCACACCATGCAGGGCTCTGCAGAGGTGCTCAGGAGGCACCAGGAGCAGGCTGGATGGTTAGCACCTACATGCTTCTTCACTGGAGATCCTGGGTGGACTTTCCCCGGGGTTTAGACAAGGGAGGGGCTGGGGGCCACAGGTGGCAGGAGGAGAAGAAGGTACTGAGAACTGGAGACAGAGCAGGCAAAAGACAGAAGCAGTGATGCCAGTGAATGGAGCTTGCTGAAGGATGTTTTATCTACTCTTTCAGGAACCGACTGTGATTTCAACAGCAGTTTTGACCAAGGTTGATCAGTTATTTCCAGCACAGCCCTGGCTTTTGGCTCTGCAGCTAACTCAGCTAATGTATGTATAGAGCAGATATTCCGCAAAGACGCTGTGGCACAGAGCAGACAATGCATTAAAGAGGGTGCTACAAGTGCTGGAATAGTTCCTTCTCCTTGTGTTTATGTACATTGGCCTTGGTGTAACTCAGTTAACACAGGGAATTGCATGCAGCTGGTGCACTTGGACCACTGTAACCCTCCACAATGCTTTCCTGGATGACCAATGTGCTGTGGGTAGGAGACACAGAGGGGCAAGATCGCAGGATAAACGTTTGGGGTTGTCCAAACAACACAAGGCAACATGGACACTAAGTTCCCAGACCACATCCCATTATTCTTCTCCAGCCTGTTTAAGGACAGCAGTAATACTCGTGGAAGAAGCAGTGTTAGATATGCTGTTCTCTACTGGAACTGGAGATGACTGCAGACCTACAATAACCTTATTTACAATATTTTTCAAAGTATTTCTTTCTGGATCTTCTTGTCAGCCATTTAAATGCCCACTCCCTGGGTTGATTTAGTGAGGTGTTCAGCCAGTCCTCCTGGGAATAAAGCAGTCTTGACAGTGTTTTGCATTCAAGCCAGTATCCCTTCTTCTACCATCATCACCCCAGGATTACTTCACAGCCAGCCAAAGACAAAAGCCTGTGACAAAAGTGATGACAGCAGTTTCCCAGGCTAACATGTCCCAGAGGCTCTTCAGCTGGACACCAGCTTTCCTGTGCAGTGTGGAATGAAGGGGCTTTCTCCCAGTAGGGTAATCCAGAGCCTGGGGCATCCCAGAGGATGTTTATGTTGCCAAAACACAGAGTGGAGCTGGGGGTTTCAGTGACCACAGTGCTGGGAGGACAGTGGTCTTGGCTGACTGCTTTCTTCAAGAGCAGTTAGTCAGCATCACCAAGTGTGTGTGCCCAACCCTGCATGCACTGCCAAGGATCTATTCCAGAAGGGATGAAATGCTTCTGACAACACCACTGCAGCTGTGAGTCTGCTATACTTCTCTGTGGAGAGCCCTCTTGCTAAGTACCACTGGGAGAGTAATTTACTTGCTGCTGCTGTGTCAAAAAACATAATCTGTGAATTCATCCTCAGCACTTTCCTTCTGCTTTGCTCTCGGATAATATTTTCCCAGCGCAAGAGGTCTTGCTTCATTCCCTCTATTCCACAGAAATAAAACATAAACAAAAGCATGATATAAACATGTGGCTCTCCTGTGTAAAGCTCCATTAACCAATGCTCCTTCAGGGCTGGATGAATCACCCTGAGCAGAGATGTTTCTAAGCACACACTGTACGTGCTTTAGAGCAAAATAGGAAATACCTGTGTTTCAGTCTTATAGCAGTCGTGCTTCAATCAAAGCAGATGATTCGTAGCCAGGGTCAGGTTCACAAGAAAGGGCGAGGTTGCTAGAAAATCAAAATGATAAAGCTTCCTGTTTTTAGAGATAGATTTCAACAATGATTATTGCTGTCTCAGAGAAGGAAATGGATGCCTGCTAGCTGAAAAGTACCTCACTATCTCTCCTGGCATTTGTGTGCCAAAAAGTCACAAACAAAAAGTGAATTGTGCTGGAAATGAACGGAGGCTTCTTTTTGAAGTTTTTATCTACAGTAAAACTACTACACACTGCAAAATTAAGGCTACTCTGTTTTTTGCTGTTATGCAAACTTTAGGCTTTCTCCTAGGCAACGCAGAGTGCCCTTAAGAACTAGAAGTCTCCATGTCTTATGACTTTCTTTTCCTTATATACACAATGATTAAAACAAAAGACAGCTGTTAATTTCAGGAAAAAGCCACCATGCAATAAATCATTTGTACTGCACCATAATAACACTCCCCTTCAGACAGACACAATTGAACATAAGAGCTGTCTACATTTGGTACTACTTACCATAAGAAGGTATCCTTTTATTTCCAAATATAAGGGAAAGTTGGCTACACATCACAGAGCTGATGATCATAACACATACAGGAAGTGAAATCTAATTTTTTCTTCTTAAGTCACACTTCAGCAGAGGCATGACATGCTTTCTGTGTCATAGAAATAATATAGTTTCATATAATCATGGAATGCTTTGGCCTAGAAGGGACCATAAAGATCATTTAATTGTAAACCCCCCTGCCAGGAGCAGGGATATTGCTCACTAGACCAAGTTGCTCAAAGCTCCATCCAACCTGACCTGGAACATTTCCTGAAATAATTCCTGATTATTTTTCACCAATGTCATCATGCGCTTTTGTGATGCAGGTGACAGATTTCACGTTTGCTGTGAATTGCATTAAGTCAGTCAATCGGAAATGTCTGAATCGCCTCTTTGCCACAAAGGCTCATCTTGCCAGAGCTGAGAGACACAAGGCAGGAAGAGGCAAAACACTGAGCATCTTCCTGGTTATGCATCCCAGAAACCATTGTACTTTACTCCAGATGGGAAGGCACAAAAGCAATTTTGAATATCATCAGGTCCTCTTCTCCCTGGGAGTGATGAACATATGGTTTGATTCAGCACCCAAGGAGAACTGGAGATGGGGCCTTTCCCACAGCCAGGCTGTTATGTAAAGTCCAGGCTTGTCCTTCCTGGCAATTTAATCTGCATTCTGTTTCATTTTTGAAGGGTAATGACAAAACTGAGTGGGCACATATCTTTGGAATAAAGTTGGGTTTCATTCAGTCTGTGCTGGTTCTGACGAGATCAGGGTAACTATTCATAATGAATTAAAACAGTTATAATAAAATCATCTTGTTTCAAAATAAGACACCCACCAGGGGACCTGCTCTTCCACCAGAAGCTGTAGAAGTATTTCTTCAGTCAGTGTCTCCCCATATAAAGAACATTTCTTGTTTGTGTCTTCAAGACTCAGGGTCATTTGAACACCCAAAGCATCATCAAGTGTCTCCCCAGCTGCAGCAGAGCACACACCCTCACAGGACCACAGCACCACAGAAACAGATCCATAAGACAAGCTGATGAGCTGCTGCCAAATGATGGGGTCTGGATAAACACATTGAGGCAGATGCATGCAGATTTCCATTGCAATGCTTTGATACAAGCTCTAAAATTATCAGATGCAAAGAGGGTCCTGCCTGGATGCATTAGCTCCTCGACAAAACAACCTCTGCTTTTGTTTTGAATCACTCTGAACAGTGCAGTAAGCACAGAATTCATGTAGGTAAAAAACACTGAGTCAGCCTGCTCGGTTTAGTAATTTCTCAGGGTCTGTAGGTAAGCTCCATTAATATCTCTATGGATTTTGAGGAAAATAAGATTTTATGTGCCAGGTGTTGTAGAGGATTTAGTGATCCTCTTGATTTCAACAGTGATATAGAAGGTGGCACGAACAGTTCTTTGTTGAGTCCCTCCTACTCGTCTCTGTTTTTGGAAGCTGAATATAAGTTCAGTGTTACCTTGAACCTATTTTTTTTCAGGGTATTTGTTTTAAAAGTAGGTAACTGGATACAAAGAAGGTATAAAGAAAGTAATTTGCATAGATTTGATGTTTTAGAAACAAGAGTACTTATGAAATGGTGTGTGACTTCAGGGTCATGGTTCATCTTCTGGAGACAGTTCTGAACTTCAGATTTGGAGCCAGGTGCACTTTTCAGATCATTTGCTAGGTTTAGCACATGGGAAATATGGTAACTGATAAAATATTTAAGAAAACATAACAAGAAATCCCAAAAGGTCTTTTTCAGGTTTATTTGCTCTTTGAAAAAATATCTTCAGATTGGGAGAACTCAGATTGGCCTATGAAAAGTTTCTCTGCATTTAGAAGCTGTTCCAAATAAAAACTTGTCTAAGGAAGAAAAAGTGTGGCTGGAATATTTGCCGCTATTGGAGAAATTCTGGGATTATGAAGTGGACCATTTCCAGGCAAGGTGTTTTATGTTGGAAAAGGATGAGTGGCCAGATGTCCAAAGGACTCTGGGAACTATTAAGGTAGTTTCAAGCAACATGTTCAAATCCCACAAGGAATTCAGCAACTATTTATCAGCATGCTTATAGTGCTAAGGAAAAGCGAAGCAGGGAGGACACACAAGGCTGCATCCTCCTCACTTGCCCTGTCCCATTGCTAACTCACCTCCAAACCCTGATTTGGACCATTCCAATTGAGATTACATTTCTTTATAGTCTTGTTTAATAGAACTGAAGGGAAACATCTTTATGCTGCAATATAAACACTTCAGAGAGAAAAAAAACAATGGGACTAAAGTGTGTATTGCAGACTGGGGCTAAAACCTGCTTAAACTTTGGGATTCCCTTCACCTGCGATTTCCTGAAGATCCTGAACAGTGATAATGCCAATGGAGTTCTGATCATGTGCATCAATTTGCTAAGACTATGTTTCTATAAGTTAATGTTTTGAAACCACCAGCAAAATTTGTAGTTACTGGCTGGTTGTGACCTGGATGCTGGTTGTCTAGAATTAGGACCAAACGACTCCCACGTGACCCAGCACAAGTGTAAAGAATGTCAGGAGAAAATATTACAGTGGGATGTTGGAATAATTGTACTTGAGGCAGTTGCACACCAATGGTATAAATCATATTTAGCACTGGCTAGCTGGAATGAGCCTGTTTTGCCATGCACACTCTGAGTTGTGAGAAGAATGGCTGATCATTAACATTCACTACATCCCTTCTTCTTGTATTCTGAGTTATTTTGTCATGAGATTCTTATATATATTTTACACATAAAAGATGTTTTGTTGGTCAGTATGGCTTACACATAAATGATTTTTTACAAAAGCTACTTTCCTCCCTGCACAGGCTGGCTATTTAAGCACACTGCTTGGCTGTACTTTTGAGTAATTGTTAGTTCAGGATTTTATAGGAAGAACAGGCAGATATTTCTCAGCCATTATGAAGAGTGTTATGCATATGATGTAGTGCAGGCTCAACAGCAGGGATGGTCACAGCTTCAGCTAGATGGAAAACAACTTAGACTTCTAATAAATGGAGTGAAATGACCACCTAGCTAGCCCAACCTATTTTTGGTCCAAGCAACAGAGAGATAAACAATCCTCCTCCCCCCTCAAAAAAATACCCCAAACAAACAAAAACCCCCAACCTAAGTAAAAGAAGAAGAAAAATGTCTAAGGAGGTCTCCACCAGTCATCCCTGATGAATTGTCCTTGTGTGGGCAAAAATATACCTGGGAAACCAGGTATGCTTAAAAGCAAGGCCAAAATGAAGAGGAGGCCCTTGCAAAGGGCAGCCTGAAATCCCGGAAGGGAACTGCCTTCATTTGTGACAGAGGACAAGCCAAGTTTAGAATTAGGAAGTTTACTTGAGAAGCAAGTAAGTAAAGGACTACTCCAAGTCATTAGCTAATTTGGATTAGGGAGAGAAATACTTTAAACTCCTGTCCTAGACACCAGCTGCAAGCCCCCACTAGGAGAAATTCAGCAAATTTTCTTGTTCCAAGAAGCAGTGCCACTGAACAAATCACAGTCTTTGGACTATGACTTAAGCATAGGTTGCTAATTTGACATATGTCAAACAGAACATCATTTATGATCCTAAAGTGCCCAGCTATAGATTTTTATCCAAAATTCCAGCAAATCCTGAAGATACTAGAGCTGTATAATTATTTACCTACAAGGATAGTGACAGTGGGAACTGCTTTTTAAGTAATGAGAATTTGGGGTTTCTCCTCAGTTTTAATTTTATTATGAGTATTTTTAAAAATACTTCATGTGCAGATTATTTTGTAGCAAAAGCAAAACTCCCAAGCACTTACCAGACTCTGAGCTGAAGAGTAGTTTGATTCTCTTCTGCTTTTTAGTGGCCACTGGGATTGCTTTTACTTTTCAATAGGCAAAGCAACTGTTGCAGGGTATTCATTCCCAGCAAGCAACCTGCTTTTAAAATTCAAGCAAACATGAGTCTCCCCCAGTGTCTGTGAATTCCAGACATCCAGCTGGGTGCTGCTGATAATGAAAAGGAACTGACAGCCATGTCCCAGCTGTCCCAACACAGAGTTAACTCCTCTGTTTCATAAAGAGAAAACCAGCCCCAAGTTTTGCCCACATCCCAAGGCAGAGAGGGTAGATTGGACATTAGAAATAGGATCTGGCCTGAGTGAAAGTAGAGTAGCAAGTGACAAAGTGGTCCTTTTTTTTAAGAGTGAAAAAAAGCAGTAAGCTTTTTGATGTTGAGTGAAGTATGAAGCAATCCATCAATTTCACGTGCAATATATTTCTTTCCACTTGCATCCCTGCCTGCTGTACCCCTCTGAACTAAAACACCAACAGTGGGGCTGGATGCACGCTGGGGTGTGATGAGAGGATGATTTCTGTGGACACAGAGTGATGCCTCTCCAGCAGCAACGTGTATCCATGGGTGTCACTCTGAGCATGTACAAATGTGGTCCTTTGTTCCATCAGCTGCTCTCCATGTGACAGGGGGCTGCTTCGGAAACAGGAGTTCCTTGTTTATGCTGCTCTGAGGATAAATGAATATATACTTACTTAGTAAGATATCCTCACACTGGAAGCCAAACTTTTCAGCCATGAGGAGATAAAATTGATATGGCCTTTCCAAAAGAATTAGAAATTCGGTGTTTCTGTCCTTGCTCCCTCCATCTAGTTTTGGTGAGTAGTACATGCCAGCCCTGATGTCCCTCAGTGCTTTTCATTTACCTCTGCATGGAAACAGCAGTGGCTTGGTATGGTGTGTGGTGCTGCCTCTTTCTTCCTTGCCCACTGATTGCTGCTCTTAAGGCACACAGTGCAAACCTTCTAATCATAACCTTCCTGCACCAGCTGTTTTTATGAATTAAGAGCTTACTGCTGGGGTTGCAGCATCCCTCAAAGACATTGGCAGCATCAGTTTGCTGTGCTAAATAATTTTTCAACATGAATTAAGTCTTAATTTTTTAAGCTTCTAAAAAGACCCTTTTTTTGCATTTTTTCTCTCTAGCTGTGACCCCAGCAGAGACATTTTTGCATGGCCTGATTTGCTTCTTTTTCCTAATAATTGTTTGGTAATTACCTGTTGCTGGTGAATGTTTGCTAGTAATTAGCACAGTGATAACTAGGAGAACACTTCCTCCCTGTAAGCATGTAAGACATCTGTGGTAACCATGGAATAACATCTAGCATATAGAAACTTTTTGAATGAAAGACTAATGCAAGTTAGGAGTGGTTTTAAATGATCTGCACATGGCTTTCTAAGAAGCAACTCAGCATACCTGCAATAAAGAAAAAATATTTTAGACCAAACCCTGAAATTTTCCATGTCCAGTTTGGTAAATTTTGTCCTTCCTTGACAAATGGCATTGTTTCTAGTCTCTGCTGCCTTGATGTTACTCTACTTTGATGCCTGCCATTGGCATGTCCAGATGAATTAAAGCAAATCAATCCAATGGCGCAGTATGTTCTAGAGGGAACAGGTGACACTATGGGATGTTTCCACAGGAAAAAACACACCACTGACAGGTATAGAGAAATCTGGGGAAAACTGGTCAGGAGCCAGAGAATATGGTTATATGACCATCTCTCCATCCTGCAGAGGCTGATGGCTGCATCATAACCCAGGATTAGTCCATGTGAGCTGCTCGTGTGAGGTGTGTAGTGCACTCTTGTCTCCTGTCTGCTGGAGCAAAGAGGGAGAAAGGCGGTTCAGTGGGCATTTAGGGCAGGAGATCCACCCTCTTGGCATCAGTCTAGCCTATGTACACATTTTCCTACACAAAAAACAGTCTTCTGCAATTCTGGCTCACCATTGCAGATGCCTGGTTCCTGTGGGGCAGAGGGAGGAAGTAGGATTTACTGACTGTGTCTCAAAAACAAGGTTAACTTTTGTAGCATTTTGTCTTTACTACCCAATGGTGCCCATTGATATCACAGTGCTGCATTCCCTTCTGTTTTACACACACTAACAAAGGAGTCAAGAAAATATCTCTGTGTTCCAGGCCTGTGCTTTTTTTCTCCTCCCCATAATCATTTCAAGCACCATATAATCTGTGGTACAGAAGTACATCTCTGTACTTAGGTGCAGGATGCAATATTCTGAACATGAAGAGGCTGTCCAGGGAAGGGGTTGAGTCACCACAACTGGAGGTATTTAAAAGATGCGGATGTGTTTAGGGACATGGTTTAGGGGTGGACTTGGCAACATGAGCTTCACAGTTGGACTCGATGATCTTAAGGTTCTTATCCAACCTAAATGATTCTATGACCCCACTGATTCTGTGTTGTGCATAGGACATGCACACATAGATGCTGCCTCTGCTGAAATAGTCATTTCACTTCTTTAAGCCTAAATTAAGACTGCAGCTTTCATGTCCTTTGCTGATTTATTAACCATAATCTCATTTACCTTATTTTTCTTTCCATTGCCTTACCAGTGCACCAGAGCTGATGCATTGATATCAACATACACCAAGGAGTGGATTTATGCCACAGGACATTTCCCAGGCAGCAGTGGCATGATGGCTGGAGAAACACAGATGAACAAACGAAGTCACATTACAGTACAAAGATCTGAGCCTATCATCAAACTAATACCTACTTTCACTGAAGATATTCTACAATACATCAAGAGGAGGTGCAGACGTAATGTGAGTGAGGAGGAAAAGAAACAAAGAATTACTATCCTGGGTTTGGCTCTCTGGTAAAGCCAGGAGCAGTGTGGAGATATTTGGACATAGGTTACCAAAGCATTTCACCAAAAGACAGAGTGGAGCATTGTTAGGATCTCAGGTTAGTGTGGTGTGAGGACTAGTGATGAAAGCTGTGGGGCTGCTGGGACTGACCACAAGCAAGACTTAGAGCAGGACTTCTTTCCACACCACTCTTTGTCTCCTGTTCCCCATCAGCAGTATTATGCCTTTCAACTAAAATACAATATACATTGTAATTTCAAAATGGGAAGAGCAGTGGGATCCTACAAGGATCCCCTCACCCCTTCTCACAAATCCATCTCTGATTCATTAGTATTGAAAGTAACCCATGGGAGGAAAGGAAAAGTGAGTTTATAGGTGATACTAATCATCTGCCTGAGGATGCTTTACAAAAATAGGACCAAGGTCAAAAAATAAGAACTGGAAAAATATTTCTTACATATGGCCTCTCTTGAAACACCAAGGTTAATAACCTTAGAAAATATTTAATGCATCCCTTAGGCAGATGAAATAGGCACAAACCCACACACTGTTCAGATAAAGCATTTGTGCAAATATTCCTATTCAAAATGGTATTTTGAATAAAATTATTTATTTACATAAATATCTACAATGTGAGTGAATCCTGCAAAGATCCTGTTGAACTAAAATCTACTTGTAGATTTGTTAATGAATAGCAAAATAAAAGTAGTTTTAGACACTGCCTCAATTAATGAGCTGTCTTATTTCCAGTACTCAAATGCCATATTGCTACATTCACCAAGTGCATTGAGAGGGTAATAAAAGTGATTAATGAGCTATAGCAAGTGACTTATTAGAAGAAATTAAATATATCAGTCTTGCTGAGTCTGAGGGAGCACCTGAAAATATTTATACAGGAAACTGTGAGTTCTTAAATCTGATGTACTGCTGAACAAAGGTTGTACCCACCAAACAGCATCACTGAGGTTGACAAGGTGTCTTCTAGATCACCACACCCATACAAATGAATGATGATAGTGGTGCCAGACTTCAGTAGAGATAAAGAAGTTATTAACCTGGTGCCAGTTCAGGGATAAGCTGGTAAAGAAGAGGAAAAACCCCAGAATTTTAATGGCAGAAAAAGTGTTCTTAAAGGTACCATCTATGAAGACTCCCCCCAGGTGAAGGAGAATTCCTGCCTTTGAGGTAAATGAAACAACTGGAAAGTCTCTTGTCCGAACTGGACTGTGATGGCAGGAAGATGGTGAAATCTGTCAAATATTTGTTTATATCCTCTAGCTCTAACACTTTTACAATTCTACAACGTTGTTGTGACATGTAACAGTCAAGGCTACTTCATACAGGCATGCAGAACCTCAACTTCAAAATGACGCAAAAGTTCTGAGGAGAGAATATACTTTTTTTTTTTTTTTTTGTGGCTCATCTCTGTGGTTCCTCACCCTTCCCTGGACTATCAAGAGCATACAAAATGAAGGCTGAATTCAAATCTTCAAAAATATCTAGGTCATTATCTAGCAAGGGCAACAAGGAGCTTCTGAAGAGAAGCTGTAAATTTTCTGCATCAAGAATTTAAGCTGCAATGATAATGCAGAGAAATATAGACATGCCTGGAGATGAAAGGATGAAGAAGGAAGAGCACGTTCATTCTCCCTTATATTCTCCACTCTGAATTTTACATTTCCATGGATTCAGGTTTTCTAGATGCATAGGGGTCTCCTCCCATGTTCTTGCAAGTCATGTTATGTGATGTCTCCTTCCTTCCTGTTCATTTTCAGCTGAAACAGGAAAGCAGGCAGAAGTATGTGGCTAGCACTCAGAGGAGCAAAGGAAAACACTTTTATATTGTGCCCACAGCTTTTAATTAAGGCTTCAGCAGGATCTTTCTGCCCAGGGACCAAGATTACCTCGTACAAAACTGAGAGGGTGGGACATGGGGAATAATGAATCCTACAAAGCACGAAACTGTATTCATAAAATCAGTTTGGGCTATTGGGAGGCCCGGGAGCTGTATGGAAATGAGGTGACCAGTAAAGCAACAACTCCAGGAACAATGGGCTCCACTTTCACAATCCTGTCTGGGAGGCAAAAGGAAGCGCAGGACCTCAGCGCCTGCGGCTGCCGCATCTCCCTGGTGCTGGGGCAGCAGCTGGCCCTGCACATCAGGAGATCTCTCCTTCCAGCAGCTGACCCAGAGAGGCAATTTCTGCCTGACTGAGTGTGTGCCCTGCTGAGGCTCTGGCACTCTTTGTTCGTCTGTTTGTTTGTTTGTTTGTTTGGGATGGTTTTTTAGGTTTTGTGGTGCCACCACCCTGAATGGTTTTTGACTCCAAGCTAAATAATTTCTGCCCTCCCTCCACCCCACCTTTTCTCCTTTTACAATCTTACATTGTTGTGGACAGTTACCAGGGTCTGCCTTGTCACTATTTCACCAAATGTGATGTTAACACATATTTTGTGCTCTGCAGTTTTCTCCCCATGCCATTCACTATTCAGTCCTCTTCTTGGTTTTTTCTTCAGAATTTTCTCTGTTTTGTCTGAATATTTTTCATGTGGAAGCATTTAAAGCTGTGTGTAATAATATGTTATCTACCATAGCAATTGTAATTTGAATTGTGAGACCTGGAAACTGTTAAATATTTCAACACTAAATTTATTGTAGAATATCTTAAAAGATGCTCCAGAAGACATTTTGGACTACCTTGAAGCAGTAGACCCCAGATGCACTTCCCAGTTGGCAGGTAGAGATGAACACAGCTAGCAGGTCCCACCTGAATTTTAGACTGGGACTCAGATCAACATGATTTTGATTTTGGTCCCACTCATGCTCTGTGTACCTTGCTTCCCACGGAAAGCAGCCCATGCTTTCCCACAGATCTCCCAGTGAGGCAAAGCAAGGGAGCAGGATTGAAGGGGAGGGGGGCTTGTGGGGAGCCTCACTCATGGAGGGCTCACGGACTTACTGTGAGCTGAAAGGGGAAGGAAAATAAAGGGAAGAAGACAAGGTTACAGCAACATGTCTCTGGGTGGTACAATGTCTGTGGGTGGTAGAACCCTAGAGCCCAAGCTAAATTTTCCTCATTAATATGGTGTGACTGGCTATTGTCAAAAAGCTTAACTTTGTAGTGACTGCTGGCAAAATATTTGGGAGGGTGGTGAAGAGGAAAATGCTTAACTTATGAACTAGCACTGCAAAGCACAGTGTGATTTGATGTGTTGTGTAACAAGTGGATGAAGCATAATATAAGAAAATTCCTCAAGAAATAGTCTTAGAAAATACAGCCCAGTTACCCTCAGCTGACTTACCCTCAGCTTATTTAGTCATGACCAGGACCAAAGATGTTTAAAATCTGAAAGGCAAACCTTATTTAAAGGAAGGCAACAAGTGCAGTTTCAGTTGTGCAACTTCACAGTTGTATATTGAGACTGTCCTCAGCATTGTCTCCTGGCTTGATGGCAAGGATGAAAGCAGAAACAGGAGCTGGATGTAGCAATTTCTAACTTCCCCTCTTGCAGCAGATTCAAACTTTTGACTGGATGGAAGTGTAGAGGAGTCCAAGGCAAATGTACCTCCTGGTACCCCTTGATTCTGAGCACTGCGTTTGATTTGCAGATTTTCTTGTCAGCTATAAATGTGTTAGGCTTCAATTCTGTCCTGTATTCTCCTCCATCCTGCATGCATTGTATACAGAAAACTTAGTTGAGGAAAGGATGAGAGTGGTGAAATAATGCTTCGGCTCTTCCCTGGTTCCTCTGGTTTTTCAGTTCCCTTCTAACAATATAGAAACATTATTTTTACTGTCTTTATTGGAAAATCCAGAAGGAAATTTTGCCAAGTCCTTCCAGTACTGGAGAATAGCATTTTGTTTCAAATTTAAAACTGAACGCAGTTTTGTGAAGTTAGCCAGTATCCCCAGAGACTTGGCTCCTCTTGATACAAACACAAAAAGTTGTGACCTTGCTGCAATCAAGATCTCACACATGTTCCTACATGACTTAAATGAACACATTTTATCACAGTTTGTGCTAAGGCCTAACCTCTTTGCAACCAAACATCTTGGATAAAATCTTGAAGTCTATAAAAAATAGGGTGTAGCCAATGCCAGCTTAATCAATATAACCATATTTATTATTCAGGTAGTTTTATGAAAATCTGTTTCCAGTAGACTTCTGTCCGCTGGGTGATTTATTTCTAGTGAGGTTCAAGTTCTCATCAAATGTTGGCTTTGTGTGGGGTTTTTACAGCTTCATATTCTGTGTATTCACTCTGGTGTGGTAGGGCCTGACTTTATAAGCTCTGACTGCAACTTCCCCTCCATTGCACCATGGCCTTTCTCCTACACTGACAAAGAGCCTTCTCCTCCCAGCCACTGGCTTTCATGAAACAGATTTTGCTGACACCTCTGCCCAACAACAACTTTTGTTGTCACCTGTGAATGAGCTCAGATCTCCGACAGTCAGGCAGAGGCAGATGGAGAGTTACACACATACAGTGTGGTTGCACAAGTGTTATTTCGTTTGGAAACCAGACAGAAGAGGAAATTCTCTCATGCATTTTACGAGCCTGCGTATTTTTACTCTTTGGCTACTTGAATTCAGGGTGTCCAATCTGAATAAAATGTATCAGCAATCCTGCTTATACTGTGCTGGGGGCCTTGTACAAAACTACAATTTAGAAAAAAGTACCATAAGTGTATCTTTGCCTGTGGGAACCAAGCATCAGCAGGTGTTAATCCATGCTTTGTTAGTGAAGTTTTGTTCAGTAGCAGTGATAAACACAGATTGGAGGCAGACCCCATGCTATTTTTACAAGACATTATTTTGAGGCCTTCTTCACTTAACTGTCACAGAGGGTCCTAGGATGAGTGGTGGTATCTCCATAGTAATATTATGTCACATATTAAATCCTTGTTAAACAAACTGTGAAGTCAAGCATTATTATTTCAGATGTATCCTGACTACTAGAAAAGTTAGTAATTCTATCTTGAGACTAATGGCCTTTCTTCTAAACAAGTTAAAACTACCTATGCCTACTTTTCCTTAAATAAAACAAACAAATAAACAGAATTCTTCCCAATGATACCAATATCTGTTCTTTTATTTGGTTGTCTTGCATTTTTGTCAGATGAACTTCTTTGACATTAGTGTTCCCATGAAGCTGTAATAGAATCCTTCTATTAATTCCTATGCCTCTCTTAAGTATTTCTATCCTTAAACCATGCATACCTTTGTTGAAAATCTGAATATTATGCAGCCAATTCTGTTAGCAGACCACCAAGAGCATGGCCTTCACTTGTGAAAAGAGCTGGGGAACATGCTGCATCAGCAACCCAGTGTAAACAATCTCTGTTATTTTATAAAGCATCTTTTTTCTGCTCTGGTAATAACAATGTGAGTTTTGTTTGTGACTGTGGCAGGATTTTGCTTGTTTATGGCTTTTTTTTTAAAGTCACAGCACTTCATAACAATCTCCAACTCTGCATTTTACTCCCTAGCACTTTCATCAAAACCTCCAGAGAGTGTGCTGGAAATACTTTTCCCCACAAGCTTTCTTTTTGATTAGAAATTCATGCTTTCAAACTGAAAATCACCTCTGTTCACCAGAAGACAGAAATAATTCATGGCCAGGTTCATTTAACAGTGCCTTTTCATGAGCAAAGATCAAACATTTTGTGAAGGAGGGAGGTGCTCTCCCTGCCATTACTGGTCAATGCTGAGGCTTGGCTAAGGGCTGCCCTGCACAAGATGCCACTGCTGCTGTTTCCAGGGATGCAGGGGACACAGGGGCATGCTCTGATACAGAGCACAGCTCCTCTCAAGCTCTCATTTTCTCATGAAAACCTTTGGTTATGAAGGGAACCCAAAAGGGTTCCCAGGGCAAAGTGACATGACCACAGCCCCGTGCAATGTTTGTCCAAGGGCCCCTTCCAGAGCCCTGCTGATGCCTCAAACACTGGGATATATTTAGCCCCCATCTTCTCTTCAGAAACATCTCCTGTTTTGTCTGGTGCAAAATGTTTGCTTTTTTACTTCCTTCATTCTTTAGGATTTCTTTAGTGAGAGGAGCTGTTTTCCTTCCCTGAGTGGCCATCCCCAGCTCTTGTGCTTCCAGGCTGCAAGGCAGTGAGACTGCCCAGCTTCTCTCTCAGCACCTCTGTGAGGCACATGCATTGCAATAGTGCAGTCCTTGACCTCAAACACTTCAAACACTTCCTATTCTGTTTTGGACCCATGTCTATCAAATGAATTCTCCTAAAAAAAAGATAAGCAGTCCAACACATTTCAAATACACCGTTTCTTGCCTCTCCCCCATGTATTGTTGCTGCCTCAGGAAAGCTGAGTTCACGTAACACCTTAGTGAGGACAGAAAGTGACACTGTCCTAGTTTCACTTGTTTATGTCTGGCCTTCTGTGGCTTTTCCTTCATGTCACTGTCAAAGGGATGACTTTATCATGGACCAACATCCAGCTCAAAAGGAAGAAGGATTTGAATTGGTTTTACACTGATAACTCAGTTATCCTCTGATGCAATGTAATCCACCAGTCCCAGGCAGAACCCCCTAGGGGTGACACTGCTGTCCTTGCCCCAGTACAGATTCATACATGAAATTTTATCAGCAAATGATGTCTCAGTGTTTTCATGCAGCTATTGGTGTCAGCTGTGCCTCCTGGCAGGAACTGTGCCAGTCCCTCCAGTTCACCATCTCAGCTCTCCAGCTTTCACCCTTTTATGAGCATCTCTTCCAGCTCTCTGGTTAAGGATGAACTTCTCACAGCTGTGGAGCTCACCACTGGTGTCCGTGGCACAACCTTGCACAGTCCCAATGGAGGTTTTTACCAACAGATCCAAATGACTGTCAGAGTCACAGACAAGGAAATGAAGGAAAAGCAAAGGGATGTGGCTGACTCAAGAGCAAGTCCTTCATTCACCCCACACTGCTGCCTTCCCTGCAGGCATGTCTGGGATAAGAATGAACCACAAATTTCTGATTCATTGCAAAATCTCTCAATTAGCTGATAGTGAGGGATTTGCCTTCAGCCCAGTGCTATGCTAACCTCCAGGCAAAAGACGCTTTGATCCCAATTTCTGCTTGTTCTGCTCACAACACATTTTTTCCTGTTAGCCAAACAACAGAGTAGGGAAAACAGGCTTATTAGTGGTAATGTTTTCTATATTTTCTGAGAAGCTGGCATTACCTGCCTCAGTCAGTTATGTGTGGGAGGGACCTGCTGGTCCTGCTGTGAATAACCACCACTGGTTTTGTGTAGCTGAGCAGAGTGTTGAAAAGCTGATGATGAGAAATATGCCTCCCACCCAAAAGAAAAGTCACAATCTCTGGCATCGTTTACATAGCTACCGTCAGAGCTGATTTTGACTGTATCCATGTTCAGTTTTTTAAGTGGCAGCACTAGAAAAAGTTTTACATTTACATAAGCAGAGCACCCAGAACATGGCTCTCCAAGAATAGCCATATCTGACAAATCATTAAATAGTCTTTTTTAATGGGAAAGTGTGTGTACATTTCATTAGAGTTTGGGGGACAATTTGCCTCAGAAGTCCCATAAAGAAGAAAAGCAGAGCTCTCTACCATGAACTTTATGTGCTGTTATATTGTTGAACTATCTTGTTGCATGAAAATTCAATTTATGTTTTACACATAATTTATTTTCCATTTAAATGGCTTTTTAATTACTCTCTAGGCACTAAGCAAAATCAAATATAATTTATGGTACTTCTAGTAACAAATCCATTGTTCATTATCCTACAGAGCTGAACACACCAGCAAGGCAATGTTGTAGTAAATCTATTTCAGACAGCTCTGACGTTTTTCAAAGAAAATGTGTGCCAGATCCACAGCCTGACTGAGAATGCATCTTTGCTTTAGGAACAATTCACATACAAATACATAAAATGCCCTCCCAGACAAAAGGAAAAGTGCTAGTGAGGCTTTTGGAGAGACTGCACAGCACAATAACACAGCAATTGGGATTTTCATTTGGCAATGTTGGCTTTTGCTCTAAAGAGAAACTGCCACAGTGCACCAGACATGAATAAAAATCATCATGAGTAAATACCAGGCTATTTATTTGGAGGTCATACTTCTCTACCATCATTCAGTACAATGAAGTTACATGTAGGTTAAATAAATGAAATACATTTCTCATTTGTATTTGTATGCCTAACTCCACAATCCCTGGTGCCATGCAATCATGTAATGAAAGACAGATGCTGCTTTAAAGATCTTGCTGCTGAAACAAACTACTCACAGAAACAGAAGGTGTAATAGAGATGCTGAGTTATCAGATCTTATTAATTTAATGTTTGGGTTGAGAGCCATCCCAGGAAAATTTTTTCTGAAGTGCTGCAATTAGGAAAAGAATCACCAGGGCCCCATGTAGAAGCAGTGGAGAGGAATAGTCCTTGCAGAGAGGAATCCAGAGCTCAGCACAAAGGAGAGGTGAATCCAGCCCTGGGTGCTGAGCACAGCAGCAGGACTAGCACCCACCAAGCTTGGAAGGAGATGGAGCCAGCCCATGATCCCAGCCTGCGTTCTGCACAGTGTCGTTTCCACTCTCCCTGCACCAGCAGGACACCCGTGCTGCTGTCCACCACCAGCCATGTGTGATCTCCACCAAAACTCCTGCTGGGAGCTCCTCATGCACCTGAATGCAGAAAAGAAATCTCAGCTTTCCAAGAGATTTTATGTGGGATTTTTTCTGCTCAACACTGAACAGTTGCTCCGTGCCCTTGCTGCTAAATTTGGTTGATGTTCCATGTCTTTATATTTTCCTGTTTCTGTTGTTTTCGGTTGATCCTATGGAAAGTTTTGTGAATCATAAATACACCACTCAATGTTCTTGTTTTGTCCTCCATGGAACAATTTTTATCTAAAGCTCCATTATACTGTGTTTAATAACAAAAGAGATGTGTACCTATCATAGCACCATAGCCAGCCCACAAGGCTTTTATCTTGAACAACATCCAGAGTCCTCATTTTTCCAGTGGTCTTTTTGATTAAACCAAGAAGTAACAGCTTTGCAGACAAATATGTAGCACTTTGTGACATTTTCTGCAAACTAGGTAACATTCAGATATTTTGTTGAAAGATATGTTATTCATCAAAATCATGGTTTTTAGGAAGACAGAAACTAATCCTAGAACTTAACAGATCTTGTGATTTCTTCAGGTAGAAAGTGAATATTAAGAAAAAGGAAAAAAATGTTATTCTCATTGCTTTTCAAAAAAACATTTGGAGTAATAAGCTCATAATAAAGGGAGTTTAAATACTGAAAACCGAATTTAGCATTTACTTTTAGATCAAATAAAATATTTGGTTTCTACCAAGCACAACTTAAAAACCTCCTCACTTCTTTTGTTAAAAGAAGCCATGCAGTTTAAAAAGTGTACTTTAGATATAATGTGATTCAGCCATCAGACTGAAAAATAAATACACTGCTCTGGTCCTAGTTTGGGCATCAACAGCTGATCTAGCCTCAAGAACGATCACAGGAAATCTTGGCTTCTAGGCCCTGGTGTTACAGAAGTTCTAGCAAGAATCTAGTATCAGAATCTTGGTACAGACTGCTCTGTCTGGTGCTGCCAAAATACTGCACAGAAAACCTACAGTGCTTGGTAAAATTGTAGAAAGCTGCCACTTGTTCCAACCCAAACCTCAGAAGACTTTGCAGTGGGTGCCTCAGATAGGCACAAGCAGATTGGGTATTGCCCATTTGCTGTCTCCTTTAGATCTCAGAGGAGCTTGGCTGTGCTTGGAAATCACCACCAACACAAAATGGACTGGGTAAAAAGGAATTAAAGCTGCTCCACGGACAAGAGAATGCCAACTACAGAGATTTCACACCAGTGTTGGGGCACCTGGTGCTGAGTGCAGAGGGGGACTGGGTACCAGCTAAGGGAGGTGACTCCTGTATTGCACCTTGTGACATGCTCAAGCCTGTGTCAAAGCCTGGGTGTGAGAACCCTCCTGTTTGTCAGACAAGCTTCCCCAAAGAATAGTCACTGTTGGTGGCATCTGTGACCCCCAGGGACAAAAGGACAAGTCAAAGCCTGGCATGTCCTGAATCCCACAAATTCTTTTTTTTTTCTCCCTGCTGTAATGAATGGGGAAAAGAATGATGGTGTTGGCTCTGGAGGAAATCCTACAGGCCAGTAGTCTGGGAGCCACCAGGAAGCTGTGATCCAGCTGCTGAACTGAACCTTGTGGAAACCAAACCCAAAGAGGATTCACAGAGAAACGAATCCCCGAAGCCAAGCACAAGTTGATTTTGGGAATAATTGTATCTTAGAGCTAATTTGACACTGCTGTAGGGTGCAGATAACCAGGGTTCAAATCACTGCACCAACTCTGATTTACACAACTACATCCCAAAGTGCTCTGTCTGAAATGAGTGCATGCAGCCACCTTATTTTCTCTTTCTGAAGATACTCTCTTCTGAGTAAAAAACTGCATATGAATATGGAAAAAATGGGTCTCTAGCCCACTGTTAGCTGAAATTTTACTGCAATTGGGGGGCAGCTAATTATATCCCTCAGATTTCCATCAGGGAGACTGAGCTCTGGAGGTGTGCTCAGTCTCTGACATCTTGACTGTGCAGCATTGGCCATCTCAGGTGGGTAGCTCCCAACCCCTTTTATTTACCAAGGAATTCCTGGGCCTGACAAGCACAGGGATTCCTTGGTAAATCCTAGTCTTATCAGAGTGGACACAAGTTTCTGAGTTAGCATAGTATTTTCTCATGGAAAGCATTTGCATTTTAAAAAAAACAAAACCAGTAACCTAAATCCTGGCAAGCTCTAGGTATGCTACATGTGTGTATTTGATTATATGAAAATTACATGTGTTTTTTTTTATTTAAAAAGAACAGGTCAAAAGTGTGTAGCATATCTCATGAATATTTAATTTCCAATGAAATCAACAGGAATTCATTAATAAACTTAACTGAAAGCAACACTGAACCACCAGCGCTTCTTTCTACTTGTTCTGACACTTTACATTGTTTAATTATCACAATCAAAGCTACTTATTTCTACCATAGAAAGTAATGGAGGGCTTCATTTAGACTTTGTATAAGCAGCTCAAATAACTTCACCTTTATGGACATGTCGATCATCTGTTATAGTTCTACAACATCTGCTCTAGCTATTTGCTCCATTTAGGGTAACCAAGGCAAAGTTATAATTTTTAAAGAACCTCCAGGACTTAGAAGTAATTTTTAAAAATGTGTTAGGCTGAGAGGCTTTTCCATGTTTAAAAACATAAACCAAATCAAAAACAGTCTCACAGATTGCCTCAGGGTGAGCTATGCAATCCAACTGGATATAGTTCTCCAAAGCACCCAAATACTGCACTCAGGGAAGTGCACCCCCCCTTCCCCCCACCTGGGCTCATTGCCTCCATTGGGTAGGTTTTGGAGGGAGCCCTCAGACCACACAGGGAACTGAGATCGGTCACAAGGTAATTTTTTATTTCTCTTTTAGGGTTTGTTTTATCTTTTACTACTTTTTAAATAGTTCCTGAGAGGGAAGAAGGCCTAGCTACATATAAATAAAAGTACACAGAGGGAATCAGCAAAATGAGGAGTTTTTTCTACAGAATTAGCCCAGTTTTAAGTAACAGGCGCATTTGGTTTTGTTCTTGCAGCTGATTTGCCATGGCTCTGCAGGAACCTGGAATTTAACATGTACAGGAATAATCCTATCCTGACAGATCTGACACAATAAACCACCACATTTCTGTGGTATGGCAAAATACCTAAATAATTTTTAGATTCTGATTTAGTAATTTTTTAATGATGAAATGTTGATGACTTGTTATTTGTAATGTAAACTGAGTTGGGATTTCAAACTTCTGCACATGAAATTCAACAGTCTCTACGTATTTTAGAGAACACAGAAGGCAAGACTGAGAGAGCACAGGGAAATATTGCCATCAGCACTCATGGATCCTGTTGCTCACCACTGGTCAAGAGACTGCTGACTGAAAAGCCATTTCACTGTCTTCCCTCCAACTGGAGACAAAAAGCCTGGCAGCACATTGGAAGGGTCTTGCAAACAGCAGCCTGAGGAAGAGCCTGGTACAGCAAGGAACACAAAACATGCTTGCAGTTGTAGTTCCCACTTAGCTGAAATAGGAGCCAGTTTATTTTCTGGGTGCATCAGTGCATCCAAAGCTTAGCTGCTCTGATATCCATCAGCTGTGCTCTACTCAAAGCCCAGATGCAATTACCTGCAAGCAGACAGGCATTCTGAGGGCATCCCCAGCATTAGAGAAGGTTGCTATGACCCAGAATGGATGGGAAAATGATGGTGACAGCCTGGCTGGGGAAGCCAGTGCTCTCCAGGCTGTATCTGAACTTGTGCTCAGGGCTGTGCCTCACAGCCCTGACTCCCCAGGCAGATGGAACAGGGGGTTTGTTGAAGAGCAGTGATGTTCCCAGCTGCCCAGACTTCCCCTGAATGCAGGCAGAAAAATGAGCAAGGGTTGTGCATTCCAAGGGGCAACTGGGATGCAACAGCATCCCTGGGAAGTGCAGCCAGGCACTGCAGTTTCCATGTAACCCTGCAGGGAAGACAGCAGCCACCATGCATGCCACCCAGTACTTTGGAGTCTCCACCTTGTCCAGGCTTTGAAGCGAGGCTTACTTACACCATTCTATTCCAACGGTTTCTTTCTGTTTGCTTATGTTTACAACCATTTATTAGCTCCTTAGTCTTTCCATATTTTTTCTCTTATTCTTGTATTTTTATTATTTATTTATTTATTTATTATGCTTTCAGAGTTACTGCTTACCTCCTGTGATGATATTAGAAACTGTGCTATGTATTTGACAAAAAGCTGCCTGCCTGCTCTACAGTGTGGGCTTGGTGACTATTAAGGACAGGAGAAAAAAGTGAAGACTGCACAAGGAGCTTCAGTGTCCAAATCATCGTGGCAAGCAGGCAGGAAGTCCCTTTCAGTGGCACGCCACAGGCTGTCCCACAGAGAGCTTGCACAAGGCCTTTTGAAATTAGAAAATAGCATCCTGTGCTTCCTGTGCAGATTTGAAACTGAAGAGGCACTTTGCTGCCCTTAGCTCCTCCTCTGAGCTCCGGCAGAGGCTCAGCCAGCACAGTCTTCTAGAGGGATTGGTTACACCTCTGCAATTCCCCCTCCTCCCACTTGCCTTTCTTCAGTACATAAAATCACTTGCAGCACTTTCTGACCCTTCTACCAGGAAGATTTTTACACTGTTTGAACAATTAAACATTTAGGCAATGCAGCTGTTTTATCTGGAAAACTGGACCTGATATGCTGTGTCTTAACATCAGTTACAGACCTGGAGGTCTTTGTGTATTAGGTTTTTTATTTTTCCTCCAGTACTTCTAAGACAAAATCAAAGGGTACAGTTTAAGATCAAAAGATTCCTTTTCATTATTTCAGTTTTAGGTGCTTCAGTTCCAGTATCTGTCATGATGGAAGCAAGGATATCTTTGCAATTTCTGAAGGCTGATGAAGGCTGGCTTTGGATGGGAAGTATGCAATTAGTGATTCTGCAGGAAATGCAACCAGGTGGCAGAAAAGGGAGTCCATGCACACAGCTTATTGGATATATAGCTCCTCAGTTTTCAATTCCAAAGGAGCTGGCTTTCAGATATAAAACTACTTTCTCAGGTGTTCTGCACTTTCAAGTGGAGAGACTGGAGCCAAACCTCAAAATATGCCAACCCCCAGTGGTCTTAGCTAATTACATTCACGGACATTTGCATCTAGTGTGGCAATGTGCCTTTCAAATAAATGAAAATCTGTCTGCAGTGATAGGACTAGGTAAGAAGAAAGATCTACCAGAAAAAGAGATTCAAATCCTAGTTGAGAAAACCTTTTTATTAAATAGTGTTTTCCAGGAGGAATCCCAGTCTTTCATAGTTTTCTTCTATTTGTCAGAAAACCCTAAAGCCCAAATTATTTGTCAACAAGAACTGCCTTTCAAATAAAAGTTTAGCAGCACTAAGCACATATGTGTACTAAAAGCATACATAGCAACATGCAAAAACTGTCACATGCTGTTCCAATCTGTTTCATTAGTTTTCTTCCCTGGATAAATACCATTCACACAACTTAAAAGAAAAAGAGGAAAGAAAAACTGTAGACTCCACAAACAATCTCTTCACAGCCCCTCTAATCTCTGTTATCAAGACTCATTTCTAACCCACAGAAGCAGCCAAGCATGACAATTAGAAAGTAATGCATTAAGCAAGGCTCTTTTGAAAGTGCCCATCCCCAGGCAGAACTTCCCCAGCTTAGAGAGATTATGGCAATTATGATACAGACTATGGGCTGGCAGCACAGGGTGAGAGGCAAGTGGGAGTATTCATAATCCTTAGCCCTTTCTTTGGCCTGTGTGGAGCAGGAGGAAAAGGTGGATTTTGTTTCCTTAGGAGCCCATTGGATAACAGTGAGGAAAGAACTGCCAAATTGCAAATATGTGGACTGGGATATGCAGATCCTTAGTGCACCTAAAGAGTTCAGGATACTCCCCAGAGTTGGCTCTGAACTTAATTTTGAGACTGAAGAGCTGATCCTGGTAAATTGCAGTGACTGTCTCTCAAATGTTGGACAGGAGCTTTATGGTAACTTTTCGCCTGTGAGAGCTTTGGTGCATGGCTGCAAAGTCTCCCTAGCTGCTGCTCCTAAAGCAACTATATATGTTGGGTTGTTGTAAGAAAACCCACACAGGTTTCCTGTTGCTCATGGTTCAAAAGAAAGGTTGCACACAGCATGGGCTCAGTTCTTTACAGCAGTTGATTTCTTGTACAACTACAGTGAAGGATCTACAATTAACTCTATATCCACCAGCTTATAACTTCTCAGAATAGTTAAAGCCATTTGGCACAAAAAGGATCATCCCACCTCTTAAAAAAAAATAAAGAAAAAAACCCATAAGAGTACAAGATACGGGTATCTGTGGTGCCTAGTACAGCATCACTAAAATTATGAACGTGGCCTTTCTTCAGATCAGAGCAAAGGCTGGTAGCTAGCAGCCACAAAAAGAGAATGTCATTGCAGCATAGTAATCTTTCCACTGCAGTGGATTGCATCCCCTGTACTATCCTCTCATAGTGGCTTCTCCTCAGTTTGTTCCCCCTGGAAACCAGAGGCACCTGAGGCATGAGAGAGAGAAGCAGGTGTGAGTCAGTGTGTGCCAGCAGTGCAGTGGGTGCCCTGCCTGCCCTGGGTGTGGATGTGCAGGGGAGCCCCTAAGAAAACTGCCACAGAGGAGTGGCTCTGGCACTGCAGAGACACTGTGGGCTGGGGACAAGAGGGACATGACCTACACAGGGACCTGCACACGTGCTCACCTGCACAGGGTCTGCACTGCAGCTCTGATGTTCACCTGTGTAAGCTCTTGCCCAGAGCTGACGTCAAGGAAGTTGCTCAGATATAAATTGTCTTGGAGATAAGAATCACTTTTCTCTCCTCACAAGTCTTCCCTCATATGAGGTCCCACTGGGGATGCAGCTACAATGGCTTTGGGGTTTGTGTTTGTCAATGCTTCAGGCAGGGGCTTCAGATAAATGGAAGGAGACTAGTGGTACATACAATTTCAATATCACTCCTCATCTGAGAGATGAGGCACCCTTCAAAAAAGGCAGGAGAGAGCTGGCACTGCTTCCAGAAGGTGCTGTTCTAAGGAGCTGAAGGAGATGGCTGTCACTTGATGAGGCTACAGCACCCCTGTCACCTTTCTCAAGCAGAAAGCAGGAAGCAAGGATAGGGCTGGATCACTAAAAATTTGTGTCACAACAAGCTCCTCTGCTATTTTCCATGATGAGACTGGAAAAGAAATACTACCCTGAACTGAGAACTGAGTGAAGTGAGACTGAGCTTCTGTGTTAAGCATTTCCTACCTCTGCTAACAAGAGAGTAGCACTTATCCATTTTTTCAAGCCTTGATCCCAGAACCCCCAAAACTGAGAAGTGTCACTTGAACCCACTGCCAAATGATGCCAGCACTGCTCAGAGAAATATGAAATGTTCAGCTCTGCTTAGGTGGGGGGCAATCACTCAGACACCACTATGCAGTACTGGTATGTAATAGTTCTGCCAGCTGTTTTAACCTCTATGGTATAAAGTCCTCAAGTTAGACCTAGAGTTTACTTTGGGGTCTTGATGCTTAGTTTCACCTACAGCATCCTTCACGGGATAGTGAAAGAATGCATACACTTCAGTATCTTTCTTTTAAATGTTTATATCTTTGAAACAAAGTCCAGAAACTCTTGCTCAGCTGCCTCATAGCATAGAGGTTGTTAAATTTCACATATATTTTGTCTATCCCTGTGAAATTCTCCAAGTGCTTCAAGTCCAGCTCCCTCTCTCCAGAAGTATCCTAGTCCTGATCAGACTCAGCAACAGGGCACATACCTGTCTCTAAGCCCATTTTAGAGTCAAAGTATTCCTCCTCTTTCCTCCCTTGGGAAAGCCAGGTCAGGCAGGTTTATCTTGGACATGCCTGAAGCTCAGCAGCAGGATCCTTATGCAATTCAAATGCTTTGTTAATTTAAAACACTTATACAGCAACCACTACTTCCTTTTGTTATAACTTCATGTGCTCTCTCTGTGCTCAGAGGTGACTTCTGCCTGCTTTTCCTCGATATTTCCCTTTCTCCTCACTGTGGCACATGTTGAGGGATTTCTGATTTTGTCAAGAATTTCTTCATTCTTCTTGAGACTTCAGCTACATTTGCCCCAAGTACCTGGGCACCTGCAAGGCAGGCCTAGCCTTTCAATAAAGACTGCCAGAGGGCTGCAATGGATGGCCATGATTGATGCACATAAGCTGCAGACTCAGTGTGCTCTGCACCTGACACATCCATGGCAGCCTTTTCTCATATCCAGTTTGCTCTTTAGCCTGAGGGAATTCCCACTCTCCATTTTTCAAACCCCAGGTTATTCAGGTTGGGACCTGCTGATAAATTAAGATCACTGCAAAGACTGAAATGCAGAAGGTGCCACACAGATAAAGTGGAGGAACTGAGCTCAGTCTATCTCATACAACACACAACCAGCCAAGCCTTTAGTTATTTAAAATACATGATGGATGGGACATCACCACACTCTAACTTGCTGTTGAGGCTTCATATTTGATGTGAGAGTAGCAGCTCCTTGGGCACCTTATGCAGTCTGGTCCTTTTAATCCACTGTCCAACTCTCCTGCGGCCAGAACAGATAATTCTTGTCACAGAGCATGGGTGGCTGTGCTAGTACAGCATAAACCTGTCACCAAGGCACAGGGGCACTCCTACCATGTGAAAATATGTCACCAAGATGGAGGATACCTGCAGAAGGTATCCTGCACAGGTTCCTATTACAGCCTACTCATGGACCCAGGCTTCAGACCAGAGGGCAACAACAGAAGGCAGACAGCAGGACTGACCACTCTTCACCCGACCCACGTCCTTCTTGTGATCGATTTTGTGATAGCTCTGGAAAAAAAAANAGCCATACGGGTCAAACAGGGAACCTGGCAGATCAAGTGTGACCCAAAGTGAACTGGGTGTTACCTTAAAAAACAAAAAAGGTAAACAGTTCACCTCCAGATGTAGTAGTTTAGATGCTTGTTAAAAGCGACATCGAAGTTTTTGGTTTCAGGTTACACTTAATATTATAGGAGAAATAGCTACTGTGGAAAGCAGCTATTCTGCTCTTACCTGGTCCCTCCTGACACTTCTAGTGTGGGTTCCAGACCTTGCAGGGTGAGTCAGTTCATCTGTCTGAGCTGGCAAGGATCATCTGTGCAAAAACAGGAGGGAAGGAGATGAAAATACTTTTCACTAGCTCAGCTACTACATCCTCTCATCCTCTACCCAGACAACTTCTAGGTCCAGTTTGAGACGGAGGGTAAGGCCAAGAAGCAGGACTGTTTGGAAGGTCTCATATTTAGTTGAGGTGTAATACAAAATCACATCCTTAGAGGCCCAGGTAAGGGAATGCAACAGCTGAGGCTCAGGTATGCCAGTCCTTCTGCCAACCTGCTGTGGGAAGGTCACCCTTGCCAACACAACAGGCACATTTCAAATGTCCACAGCTGTTTCCACAGTAATCTCCTATTGTGATAATAAGTGTCTCATGTGAGCTTCTTTTGAGAGATCATGGTTCAGCTGATGTGTCAAGCTGCTCAAGTCCCTGCAGCAGGAGACATTTTTCTCCTAGAAAGTAGGTGGAGGGTGGGTGTTCAGAGAAATAGTGTTTGATGTACACTTCCATGTACAAATCACTACATGATGGTCTGCAGAAGAGAGAGATCAGCTTGAGTGTTTTAAAATAAGCATGAAGGTACATGTCTGATGTATCTTTTACAGGGTAGAGGCCAAACCCATCCCTGGGTTGCACAAGAGATGGGTTCCCTCTCCTCCTGCTGTGCTGCGCAGAGGTGCAGGAAACACAGGCCTAAATCCTAGGCTGCAACTTAAGTGGAGAACACAGAAAAATGATGCCTCCAGAAGAAAATCTGGGGCAAAACAAAGGTTCTATAAGCCTTCTTGGGGGCTTCCTGCTACATGCAGCCAAATAACAGATAATGAAGAAAGCTGTCAATGTATCCTGTTTCCTGATTAACCCATTCTACTCTCTGCAGACAAGCGCAGCTTCTTTTGTTCTCCAAATGCCATTTTAGTAGCTGGAATTTATTTTGTACCACAACATAATTTTCTTTGTAAAGAGTGCATATAAATTGGCCTTTTCGCACCGACAGGCACACTTTGTGCATGTGTGTTTTATTTACATGTATTTCAAACTTAACTGTGCCTGCCATGAGCTCTGACACAAGCAGATTTCCCAAATGTTAAGGGTAATCCAAAGACACTAATGACAGGCAAATCCTGGCTATAATGGTACCTTGATTTAAAGCCTTTTAAGGTTAGTAGAAAGAATTCCAATGTCCTTCAATTACACCCATAAAACACACATTCTTGCCTGTACATGTTACACAAGCACAGGGATGACAGAACATGGTGCAGATGGATGCCAGACTTCTCCTGTAAATTGTTGTCGAAATATTGCTGCTCTTGCTTTCAAATCACAAGCTCATCAGGCTCTCTAGGTTTGTATGTTTCTGCATTCATCTTTGCTCTTAATGATGCAGACCTGCTATTTGTTTGGCAGCTTTCCCCCATACACAGTGTTCTATGTGTCTTATAAAGCCATACAAATATAGGCAATGAAAGTGTGCAGCTGCACAAGGTTGCTTGAATTCTAAGAAAAACTGTGGGAAAGCAGGAACAAAAATCAAAAGCTTGAGGAGCCCCTTCTTCTGCCTCCCTGTTCTATCCTCATGGGTCCTAACTGCTAAAACCAAATTGGCTTAAACCAGAATTTTTTGTCTGGTAGAAAAATTCATTTTGTCTCTAGACCCAAGTAGAAACCAGTTCTCTGCCTGGCAGTGTTCCCCTAAGCAAGTGTCTGATCCCTTGCCCTGAGGGAATTGTTTCCCTGATTTTGCAAGCATTAATTCTACTGAGGTGAATCTCTGGTATCAGGAAAGTGGAGGAACAAATTCTCAAGTGAGAAAATATTGCCAGGACCTGATTCAAAATGCATGCAAGAACAAGAATGCAATTGACATGTCTTTGACACCTTCATTCATATTGCATCAGCAGAATCAAGCCTTACTCATCCTCACGGAATTCTGTTTTCTAGTGATACTTCTTCACCAGTACCATTGAAGACTTCCTGTATTTTCCTCAGGTGGCACGTTTTCATTTGCATAATTATCAGTAAGCTGGATCCCAAGAGAAAAATGGCAAAATATAAGCCAGATAACCATGCAAAGTGAGGGAACACATGTCCCATGTGTCACCCACACTCCTCCATACATCAGAATCAGCAAGAGAATTTATGCTCAGCCGGTTCACAAGCAACACTACACATCTTCCTTATTCAGCTACCAGACTTCAGCTCAAAGAGAGCAAAACCCAACCTGAAACTAACAGAGCTCAGCTGCTGCCTTCTAAGACACTCCAAATTTAACCCCCAACCCTTTTATTCTAACTGCAAATAACCTCTGCAAGCAACTATGATGCAATTTAGAAAGGAACTCCCCATATTTGGCATAACACTTGCTTCATTCCAGAAGCCTTAAATCACATTTGACTAATCACAGACATAGTTTTCATGTGAATATTAACTCTTTTTTCACCATATTTCCTCATTCCCATGATTGAAAAGAGATAGGGAAATTTCAGCTCTTTGTCTGATTCATTCCTTCACATAACTCCTCATCTTCCTAAACAAACATCTTTCATCCTAGAAGTGAAAAGCAATGTGTGCATTTCTGCTTTACGGAAATTTTATTCATTGCATTAATATAAGTCCCAGCTATGAAAATGGGCAATGTAGCTGGCAAGTAAGTGTCTGTATATAAATTATTAAAGCAAACTGATAGAAAACCTGGCTCTGGTTTTTCTATTTTTCTTTACCAGCATTGTTACGCCATTGTCCTGCAAGGTATTTGTTTATATTTACATAGACAGATACATCTGTGTTTTAATGTAAATTATTTTAAAGAAGGAAAGGAGCTGCCAGAAAGACAGACAGACGAAAAAAATGATCATTCACTTCTGATATCTACTGAGCAAACAAAGACAGGAATAAATTTTCTTGCTCATTTTCTTCATTTTTAGATACAGAACTTCAAAGAATCACCCGGTTTGCAGAAATAAGTCTGTCTTTAAAAGCAAGTAAGAGCCTGTAATCCAGGATATGCAAGTTGATTAGTCAGGTTGCTACTAAGCTTGGGGAATGAATTAACTCTGTTGCCAAATATAGGCAGATCTTTTTCTGCAGTCTGATTTAAATGGTGGGAAACATTATATTAAGCACACCTTTGCTATTTCAAGGGAAGCTTGAAATTTGTAATATGCCCCAAGTCTGGTCACAGGAGTAAAGAAAAATCTTGCAGACAATACGTTAGTGCCTATTACCAGGCTTGAAGATTTGTAACGGTACTGAATTCTCCTCACTGCTTTCTAAGCAGATCTGCCAAAAAAGGCAACCCTCATTTTTCCAGAGGAACTGATGATATGGGCCAAGAAGTTGTAGGGTTTGGGCAGTGCTTTCCCTCAGCCAGTTCCTGATGACCCCCAGAGTGGCACACCACTGTAACAGGCTGTGCAGTTTGGGGTGTTTTTCTGCATCCAGACATGCAGTTGGATCCTCCACTCAACCCCTCTGCTCACACACAAGTCATTTGACCCTCAGTAACTGAGACTGCCTGCCAGGAGACAGGCACATACATGCATCTGATATTTTCAGGGAAGCAGCTGCCGCAAGCCTTTCCTCTTTCCCCATTTCTAGGTCCTCCTGATCCCCAGACCTTTCTAGAAAATCCCCTCCATTTCCCATAACATACATTTTTTTCAGCCATCAAGTAATGACCTAGAAACTAATAAGCAACTGCCATTTATTTTTTCAGCTCCCTCAATTCTTTATTACTTTGCTCTCCAAACAGGGACCCTGCTTTTCTTCAATCCTCATTTCCTTTACAAAATGGCTCTTACAGTTCCTCCTTGACTGCTCAAGCACCTACGCTCCCTCTACACCCAGGACAGCATCAAGTCTGGCACCCCTGAGCAGCAGCTGTTCTCTCTTGCCAACCCATTCCAAAAAAGCTCATCCCACCAGCTAGGGGCCAAGGTCTCATTGCTGTTCCACCAAGGTTTCCAATCATTCCTGCATGTCCCAACCTGCTCTATGTTCCCCTTTTGCATGGCAGTGTATCTGCCCAGGAACACCACCCCCTGTTTATAGCCATTTGGTCTCTGTTTGCAGTTCAGTAGATGTCAGCTGGATGTATTCCTGATGTTTCTCCTAACATGCTGTGTGCAGACCCATGGGCTAGAAATAAGTGTCCAGAGACATGCCAGCAGCATGAACAGAGGAGGGCTGCAGCCATCTCCTTCCTTCACCAACAGAGCGGGAGAAGGGTCTGGAGCAGAAGTCTTATGAAAACTTTTTGGTGGAGTTGGGATTGTTTAGCCTAGAGAAGAGAAGGCAAGGCTGAAGTCCCTGAGGGAGGATTTTATTGCTCTCTACAACTACCTGAAAAGAGGCTGTAGCAAGATGAGTGTTGGCCTCTTCTCCCAGGCAACAAGTGACAGGACAAGAGGAAGTGGCCTCAAGTTGCAACAGGGAAGGTTTGGATTAGATATTAAGAAAAATTTCTTCACTGAAGGGTGGTCAGGCATTAGAACAGGTTCTATAGGGAAGTGGTGGGATCACGTTCCCTGTAAGTGTTCAAAAAATGTGCGGATGGGGCTCTTGGGGACCTGCTTTAGTGGTGGAATTGGCAGTGCTCCATTAACACTTGGACTTAATGATCTTAGAGGTCTTTTCTAACCTTACCGAACCTATGAGTCTATGATTCCTGACCCTGAGGAGGAATAGTGGTGGGAGGTGCAGGGTTGTATTTCCAGACTGCTGTCCTTTCCAGGAAGAGAGTGTGAATGCCATTGAAGTGCCTCAGCACCACCAAGCCTTGCTGTGGAGAGCAGTGCTGCTCCTGGAGGAAACCCTTGTGCTTCCATGCACAAGCAAGCACTAGGTCAGCAGCCAGCAGCGGGGGATGAGGTAGGGGACAGGATACCATATAACAGGAAAATGACTTTAAGAACAAAAGGCGAGGGATGTGCTGGAGCAAAATGTCTGATTTCCATGAGCTTAACTGTTTAGTCCCTCCAGTGTATTGCAGTTTCAAAACAGTGACAGTCTTCTGGTGACTGTTTGGGTTGATATTTAACGTGTGTAACTATTTGCTCAGCAGCGACAGGCCTTGTTCCTCTGTGTACTGAACAAATACAGTGGGGCACACTGCCTTCTCCAAGGAGGTTGTGTGATGGCTGTGGAAGGAGGTGAAGAGAAAAACACACATGTGCAAGGGCAGGTCAGTGACAATGGCATTACCTCTGGTTCAAACAGTGAGCAGGATTGTAGCCTTGTGCATGGTACTGTGCTCTGCCATGAGGTCAGCAGCACAATGAAATAATCTCAAGTCCTTCACAAATTGTGAGGGCTGTGATCCCTATCACCATAAAGCTGTTCCACCCAGACCAGGACAGACTGTCTCCTTCCTCTCTCTAGCAATGACAAGTGATCCTGACTGAGCAAGGGCTTTCCCACCAGGAAGCCTATGCAGTAACATGTGGCTATGTGAGACTTACGAGACAGATGGAGCCTTCAGTTCTCATGTATTTTTTAATATCTCATCATTGTTTATGTGAGTAACTAAAAGATTCTTTAAATTGAGGTCCTTTTATTTCAGGGACAGACACTGCCAGAAGAAATAATATTTGATATTTTGTGGGTAATAACATGATCTTGGAATGGAGACAGCTCAATCACTCTTGTGTTTTACTAAGGTCATATTTAACTGTCTCCAACTAATACCTCCTCTATTTTTTAATTTCAGGGTTATTTTGATGTAGGAAACACATTTTTAAATAGTGGAGATCAGCCACTGGAACAAACACAGAATGTCTGATTCTGTCTCTGGTCTTCAAACTACAAATTATACACTCTGGCCAAAAGTGCTCTGAGGCTCAAAGTAATTGCAACCAGAACATTATAGTGGCCTATTAAATGGGGGAAGCCAGAGAAGATCCAGCTTCAGTGACTTTCTCCTCTATAGCTCCTCAATATGTTTTGTATACAGGTCTCTTGGTCTTGGTGTAGGTAGAATCACAGAACCATAGACTGTTTGGGTTGGAAAGGACCTTAGAAATCATCTTGTTCCAAAGCCTCTGTCATGAAAGGGGCATTGGAATGAAATGTCATTCCACTGTCATAAAATGTCAAATGTCATGAAAGATAGAAAATAGCAAATTCAATACTTGAACTAACTGCAGAAAGAATTTTAGGAATAAAGTCCTATTGCTCTCAAGGCTCTTAGTTGTTCAGAGGGGCATTAGGTGGCAAATATTGTTTGGAGGTCAGCCTGAGTTCTTCAAATGCAGTTTGAAAATTAAAAAGACAATATATAGCCAGGGGTAGATTTAAGAGATAACACTGCAGAGCAAATAAGGCCCCAAACTGTCAAACCTGGCAGACAGAAAGAATGTGCTAGAAAAACAAATTATAGTAATGGACACCCTTCTACAAACTGCTGTGAAAGAGACAGAACCCATCCTAATCCCTCAACACTAAGGAAAATAAATGGTTTTTATTTACATTTGATTACATGGAAAAGTGAACTTATTTAAATAATAATCATCTGGTCAAATTTCTAAATAGAAAAGATGGAAAAGAGACTAAATTCCCAGTGTGTGTCTGCTTGGCATTTGCAGGCAGTCATGAGCTGGTTCTGCTCAGCTCAGCCTGTCCAGCCTAAATTAACACACCCTGCAGGGAGTCAGTGTGTGTGTTGCCAGGTGCTGAGCATCTCCCTCCCCTGCCTACCTGGCTGTAACTCAGTCTGTGTGAGCACAGACCTACCCTTAACTCGTCTGGAGAAGGCTCAGGTGCTCTACGTGCCTGCTGCATGCTCAGGCTCCTGCTGTCATCCAGACATCCAAGGGGTCGGAGTCACACCTGTGCCCTGAATCCCTCCTGAGCCTCCACTGCCTAAGCTGATCAAGGCTCAGGTCTGTTGCTTGAGTTTAAGTATTCAGTGCAATTAGGCAATCAAGGGTAATCAAAGATGGTGTTGGCCCTGCCAGACACTGATGCAGAGCCCAACTCTTCCTGCAGCAGGAGCTTGTACACCAACTTCACAGCACCTACATTACAGCCAAGTGAATTCAGGTGTCTGAACCTGGCTCTGAGGCTGCAGCCTTGGAAAAACTCTGGAGCTATTCATGCAAGTAACGTGTTCTAGATGTGTTCATGTGAATAAAAATTGCCCAAATCAAGTGAATGCAGCAGTGGTGGGAGCTCCAATAGAACTACCATGGGGTCGCACCCACATGCATGGAATCAGCATCCTATTTAAGAAGTGGATTAGATTTAATAACACCTTTCTGGAGGTCATAGTATTAAACTAATGAGAGAAAAATCTGAGCTGAATCACCAGGAGTAATTTCTTTCATTCCTCCTCTACCTACAGCTATTGAATGCCCACGTTCTTTTTCACTTGTCCCTGTTGAGACATAGTCCCACTGAAGGGAGGGAGATATGAATATGATTGATGGTGGCCAAAGTCTGGCAGCAGAAAACTGTGAGGCAGAACTGCCTCAGTCAAAATGCCACTTTTGCCAAGGAGTGAGTGGAACATCAGGGTTTTCTTGTTGGGTTTGTGGATTTTCTGATCACAGGGTCAAAATTTGATTAAAATCTATCTGGTTTTAGGACTAGATCAAAGACTTAAGTGCCTGAATTAAGGACTGTAACAGCTAATCATGAAGAAACATAAATAGATTTAAGACATGAAGGCAAAATTAACAAACAGCTCCAAAACAAAGGAAATTCCTTTCTATCTATTGTTTGCTTTTGAGACAAAACCATTGCTTTTCTTTAGTTACTACTGAGACACTGGGGCACCACTCAGAAGAGAGGTGCATTCAGTACTTCAAGAAAATTGCATGTCCTCCCTGTACAGTTTTGCAAATGTCCCTTCTCATACACTTTCTTACTTTTTCATTCTTCCCTCATTACTTTTCCCTTTTAGCCTTTTCATTATGGTGAGAGTTTGTGCATGACTCACTTCATTTTATCAAGGTCACATTACTGCAGGGGACAAATGTAAAGAGGGAAGACAGAGGTCACAAAGCAGAAGAAGGGGTGGGCAGACTACCTCAAAACACATTTGCATCTCAGGGTTAATACTCCTTGAAAAAACTACGTGAAATTAAATAACTTCCCCTTCCTCTTCTCTATTTCTTTCCCAGTCATGACCTCACAAATAACATGATGTTAACCTCAACGTAAATCTTCTCAAAATTTTGCATTTAGTCTTTGTCTTGTATGATGCTTAGACTCCCATCATAAAATTGTATTATGAACCTCTTAGGAGAACTGATTCAGCCAAAAGGTGGGGTGGGGAAGGGAGGGGAGGGAAGGGGAGATCCTATAAAGTCATGAGGATCTCTACTGTCCACAGTTCTGCACCTTCTTCTGAACAATTTCCTTCCTTGGTTTGTTTTTCAACTGGATTGTTTTATGCTGGCTTGGGCACAGACACCTTTAAAAAGCAACCATTTTGACTTCCAACAAAATCAATTTAAATGCAATGGCCTTCTGTCAGAACAAAGTTTAGGCAGGTCTAAATATCTCATACCTGTTTGGATATCAGGTACTGTGGTGAGACCTGGTTTAAATCATCAGGAGTCCTTCCTGATATAGTTTCATGTTTAACTTTGGACAAAGGCATTGGGATTCCTTGAACATATGGTCACTTCCCACTGTGTTCTTGCAGACCACATTTTGTCCAGCTGCACACTCATGTTGCTGCTGGCATTGATTATTTGGAATGGGTTTTGTTCTAGTAGAATAATTATACAGCAAAGTGGGCCCACCTTTCCTTACTCATTTCATAGAACTGTCCATTTTGAAGGCTGTATTTCCCAGTCAAGAGAAATGCAGGTGCTTAAAGAAAACCTTATTTCTTCTCTGCCACCAGGATGAGATGAGGGTATATACATTTCATTTTTTAGACTGTCAAGATTCCCTTAACTTCTCATTATGTCCATCACCTATTTCTACTGCAAAACCTGTTGTGAATATTTATTATTCGAGGTTATATACTCTGACACTTTGCCCTTTTTTTGGTCACTGGAATAACATTAATAACAGTAAATAAAAATCAGTGGAGGCATGTGTTCTTGCATTGGACCCATGGAGGGATGGAAAGACAATGTGACATGTCGATAGTGGTGTGGACTTGATTACTCTTCCTTGCACTGGTGAGGTAAAACAGGCAGGTGAGTTCTGCACTGGTGCTCACCTGGACAGCTGGGATATCAGCAACCCATAGCAGAAGAGGTTACAATCATTGAGGCATGAAAAATACACTTCTTGTGGCATCCCTTACCTCTTAGCTCTGCTATGTACAGTCCTGCACCCAAGTGATCTGTGGAAGAGGAACGTGTGGAAGCCAGCTAAATCCCAAATAAATTGCCTATTGCAATGGCATCTTCTGTGGACACTGCAAAGGGGCTGTTTTAACTAGGACCAGTAAGGAGAGAGGAAGCAGTGTTTGCTTAATGGTTGGACTTTATGATCTTTGAGGTCTTTTCCAACATAAGTGATTCTATGATTCTATGATTCTAAATGCTTTGTGGTTTCCTGACATTTTAGCAGCATTGTAGGGCCAGAATCTCCTTGAATATCCAGGGCAAATATTGCTTGCTCTGATCAGCTGGTGGCTAAGGCACTGTGGGGTGCTTCATTATATAAGATGTAAAAGAAAGCAGCAGCAGCGGTTGCTGAAATAATTTGAATAAATCTTAGAACCAGATGATGGAGGAAAAGATATCCCCAAATGTTTGTATGACAGGTAATATTTTACCAGGACTTTTCTACAGTTTGACTCCCTCCACTTCTGTGCTGCTCCCCAGTATTCATCAGATCCAGCTGAAGTCTATAGCATTTTGTTATGGAAGTAAATTGACGGCTGCACACCAGCAACAGCTGATGGCTCTTCCTTCTGCAAGCTGCTGAAAGAGGTGTCAAGTGGGGTAACAGCTCCTCCAGCATCTGGATGGCAGCAGTAGTGTGACAAGGCAAGTCCTAAATTTTCTTCTTTTTACATCCAGACATTGCTGAGGGAAATGCCAGAGCAAAGTCTGTTTTGCTCTGTATTCACAGATATGTTTTGTCATAAAGGCTCAAGGTTTTGAGGTCCTGGCCTTGGCCATGTGACATCCCAAAGCTAGTGTGTACTTTGCCAGTACAACGTTTTCTTCATCTGTTTACAAGGCAGGAGGCAAGCTTTTTAAAGGTATTTTGCTTACAATGAAAATCCATTTTCTCCTAGTTTTTTTCTATTCCTTGTGTTAAAAAAACCTCTTACAGCTATAATGGGCATTCTGTTTAGCATGAGGTGCCCTATAAATAAACGTGCAGTTAATGATGTTCATTTCAGTTCCTTTCACTATGCAGATAAAGTATATATTATTCAAAAAGCAAGTCAGCTTTCATTATGATGACATGAATAAAAACACAAGGGAACACACTGCTCTACCAAACCCCAGAACCTAGGCAGCCAGTTCTGTGGAAGGCTTTTGTTTCAGAATTTAAAGGACTAAATATTTCAACTAAACCTCTGGTTGGAGTTTGTATATTTACATAAACTCTTTTTTTTCCCCCTTGGAGCCTGACCCTGTTTCCTGAGGCTTGAGTGAGGGACTGACTTGCTTTTTCCAGCTTTTGAAAGGCATGGATTTGTAGTCCTGCTTTCTTACTAAATGTAAATCAGGGATGCTAAAAGTCAGTTTACACCACTCCCATACACCACTTCTACTTGATAGAAGATTGCTACTTAAAGACCCTTTCCTCCATCATTAGAAATAAGCATTCTTTACACATTTTCATTAAAAAATCACTTGCATGATACTAATGCACCCCAGTCAGATTCCTATACATCATGTGGCTTTGAGACTGCAGCATGCTGAGGTCTTCTGGCTCTATTATTTATGTCTCTCACATATGAATAACAACTCTGCTGACATAAGTTCATCTAATGGAGGCAACTTTATGCTCAATAAATATTGTGAATACTTGCTGAGTATTACACACAGTAAGAGTCTCTTCATGTACTTCCCACCAAAGGAGAGGAACTCTCTTCTGCACTGAAATCACTTAAGCCTGGCTCAAGTTTCAACCTGTCACTATGTGCACTGAAGTGAGTGCAAGCTCTGTCCTGACACAAATTGGAAATGAAAGATGTTGACAAAAATTTCAGCAATGTGAGTAATGATTTATGACTGGTTTTGCCCAGGCACCTCAACCATGTTCGTGAATAAAGCATTGGGGCTTATGGTAGCAAATAATTCATTAGAAAGAAAATTTCAACTTGATTAGAGAATCTTGAGAAGGAAAAAGGAAAGGCCGGAACATTTTATGAATCAACACGCACTTCAGTTCCTCTTCTTTAAATATCTGTGGCAACATGTAAAATTTAGGTCACAACTTTAATCATAGGCACCTGCTGGTGGCATGTTGTCAATCCACAGTGGTGTTAACAGTGTAAGAGTTTATACTGTGACCACATCTGAGAGTCCCATTTTTCTATTGAAACCCAACATGATGTCTGAATATGAAACACCATGATCCTGTAAGCTTCATGAATTTTCCCTGATCTGGACTGTCTTATATAGAGAATCTTTTATTTAATGATAATATGATAGAGAAAAGAAGGCCTATAGCAGGAAGATGATCCATGATACCAAAATCTTGTAAGGATACTTGTAAGTATTCCTAAGATATCACTCTGCTCCTGAAATGAAAAACAAAATTTTCCTTGCCTTCAGAAAGCGAAATGAAAATCTTTAAAATTATTAATATATATCCATGTACACTGTTGAAAATAAGATTTGTCTCATACTAAGAGCCAAGTGTGTGCTCTTAAGTCATAGTATTTCTGTAGCTAGCTAGCATCTGCAATGCCAAGCACCAAAAGCCCCACTCTGCAGGAAAATTGTCCCCCTAGACGCCCTTTCATTCCAGACATACTCATTCAGACGCTGCTTTCACAGCCTTTTAATCAAATCAACCCGTACAATCTTCCTTTCACATCACCATCCCGTCTGTCGCACACAAGCAAGCCAATTTTACACTGCAATTGTCCTCTCATTTCTGAGCATCACATCAGCCCCATTTTCACTCCAAAAAGCTAAATCCCTTTTTCAGACTGCCATGAAGCTGAGAGAACTTTATATAACCTGCATTTTGAGGAGGAAAAAGAAGTGGCAATTAGAGTAAAGCACAGAAGCTCTTAGAAGGAAGAATTTCTTCTGCTTTGCCCTCTGGTTCCACCTTTTTTCAGACCCAGTTTGTAAGTGCAAGAACGCTTTAAAGAGCAGTGACAGTTGTAAGAAAACCTAAATACACTGCAGCTGATCCTGCACTTCACCTTTAGGAGCTGTAGACCAGAATTTGAAAGGAGACCTAAGAGTTATGGTACTTGGAAGCATTTTTGCTCACTTTGAGCCCTGTTCACAAGAACAAGGCTCAGAAGACTTTTATGTTTTTGCATTCTGTTATTAAAAGCAGTGAGCATCTCTTTACAACCTTCTGACATTTTCATGTAGCGCATGGAGTCCAAACTGGCACAGTGATCCTTATTCCCAGCTTTGCCATTTTGTCCTTTGGGAAACAACCCTGAACAGTTTGTTTGTCTAATGTGAACATAAAATATGGCATGGCGTTACTGCAGGTTTGCACACGAGTGGCCAGTGACTTAATCAAAAATTGGGAACACTAATACTGTGATATATTCCTGCCAAGACACAGTCTGAAAAACACAGATAAGAGAAATCATATGTGATAGATATGAAAAGAATTTTTTTAGCAATAATAAGCACATAAAAGCTCTTCAACTGGTGCTCTAACAAGGAAAGAGTTGATGAGAAGTGCTAATAGCACTGATGGAGTGAAATGAGAGCCTCATCTGCAAAATAAATTACAAGAGCAGAATAAGCGTCTGTTTTAAGCAGTTTCCACATCACCTGGGAGACTGAAAACCTTGACATAAATGGCTTTACTGACATTGGCAGTGTCTTGTCTGCTTAACAACATCAACTCTACTACTTTGCATTTTAGTAAGTGCAGTTCATAACATAGAAGAGCAGTGTAAGAGTCTGTACTGTGACCATGTCTGAGAAACCCATTTTTGCATTCTGGCTACTTGGAATCTGTGTGGTCATGCTGGCAGCAGCAATGTGCTGGCTTTAGCCAGCTGGTGTATGAGATAAGCTGTAGAGTGCAGTGGGGCTATACAACCATAGAGAATCAGATGTGAAGGACACAGCTGTTCCCTCCTGTCTCGGGACGCTTCCTGACCAGCCATGTCCCATGGCTGCCCAGCAGCCTCAACAGGACTGTGCACAGTGATAAATAAGTGTGAATCTTGTATTTAAACCTATTGCAAAATGTTTGAACCATACCATTTTCTCAAAAAGTTACTGAAGCATACCTCTTGGTGTATGAGCAGCTCAAGCTATCTGCCCATGAGTGGGATTCCAGGCTCTGCAACTTAATGCTTTTCCAGTGACCACAGACTGGACTTCATCACATGACTACCGTAGGTTAATACAGCTACATCATATTCAACCAAATCAGCTGTCACATCAGCTCTCCATTTTCATACAAAGAGCCAACAATTGTTATTTCCACTTGCAGTGTTCACCAGCTAAATCAAATTTCCCGTGTATATTTAAACACCAGGGTAATTTTGTTGACAGTAGCTGAAGGAAGAAGCAAACTCTGAATTCTAAAGAAATATTTTCCTTCACAAAAAAGGGGATAATTTTGTTTATATAGTTCACATTTAAGACATCTCCAACATATCAAATCTGTGATTACTCTTCTGGTATATATGACCTATTTCATGTTGTAAGCTGTCTCTTTTACTCCATCCCACATGAGACAACAATAATTTAAAATTTCACCTTTCTGCAACTGCACTCAGTCATTTCTGTGCATCTGTATAATTTTTACTAATTCAGAGTCTATGACTGGAAAGTCAAATGATTTGTTAATACAGAAATATTAATGGCCTGTTATAACAATGCTGGTTACATTACTGTTACTGGAGCTGTGCACAAAGCAAGCATTCTCTGTTTTTTGTCAACCTAAGCATGGTAAACATAGACCAGAATCAGTTTAATCAGGCATATACTAGCAGTCATGTCAATGTTCTACCTGACCACTGCTAAACTTAATCATAAGCATATTATTCAATTAGGTGGATGTCTCTTTACTGTCTTCTGGCACAAATGTTCTGCTTGGTATAAATAATTAAATGCCCAAACAAGGATTTCAGTTCAACTATTCTGTCTCCCAAGTGAGTGCCTTCCCAAACTAATCTTGCTATTTTCCTTGTGCAATGCAATAGAATTTAATTATTTATGCCAAGCAGAACAGTTTAGCTAGAGGAGAGGGAAATAACATTCCTGTCTACTCCCCCTCTACAGTACAGCTTGGGAATTCCCATGGGCCCTTTGGGACATGAAGTCTATGCACTCTCATTCCTGTTTCTGCCTGGGGAAGGTGTGGGAAGAGTGTTCACACTGCATGCGTGGGCTTCCCCCCTGCTGCTGGGTTTAAGGTAGCATCACATTCTTTTATTCTACAAGTTTCTGCACTGGGTCCCAGAGGCAAGGCAGCCAAGGCTTATGACTCCCACTTGTGCTCCACTGCCAGCTTTTGGCAAGGATGGGTACATGCATGTGTGAAGACAACAGCATTGGTACCTTGGTTGTTTCATGAACCAAAATACAGACCCTGAGAGAACCAACTTGCTTCCTTGTTACCTGCAGCCAAGCAGTGATGCAGGGACGTAAGATATCCATCAGACAGGTGAATCATCCTGGGGATCTGGCCCCTGACTTGCAACACTGCATCAGATGCTGACTCCAGAGTGGCATAGAGACAGCAGCACTGTCTCTATGCCACAAGTAGCTGCCACAGCTCCTTTGGGATGTTGAATGGATTATGTTTTGCATGACAGGTGAAGAAAGAAGAATGTACCCCTTCTCAAGTATCACTAATCTCACTTACCAAACCTGTCACGTACAAATATTATCAATAATATTATATTACATCAGTGCAATAGAACAAAAGGGAATAAAGCAGAACCAGAGCACAACATCTGGCTATGTAGAGATGTGCAGTGGCAGCATTTTCTGTTTCTATTTAGGTTATATGAACAATTAGTTTATTTTTTAATTTTCTTTGCTCTCTTGGTAGAGGGAGAGATCAAAAGACAGTAGACGAAATTACCTAAGTCCTTTAATAAACTGGTGTATTTTTTAACATGATATTTTTGTGACAGTTTACAAAATATCTCAGTACTGGCATTTTGGTGTTAAAAGATATAGAGAAAAAGAAGGGATTTTTATTTTGGTTTTGGTGCGATATTTTTGTTGTTGTTATTTTTTTGTGGAGTTCTTTTTCTGCTTTCCTTTGCTCTCTATATTTCCTTTGCCTTTGCCTGCCTGCTTCCTGCTCTCCGACCACCACTTCAGGTCTGTTGAATGTATCCAACAAATTTTACCAATCATAATGTCTCAACATGCCCTGTCGTAAAAATACCAAACATATCAAGCAGAAATCTATATGGCCAGATTGCAACTCATCCTGTAAGCTCATTATACCGTGAAGGAGGGAGACAGAGATGGAGGGAGTTGTCTCAGGTGATTCTTCCTTCCCTTCTCTTCCTCCAAAGGGGAAATGAGGACTATCTGGTCAGTGTGGTCCTGGCACAGCCACGTGGTTGAGCCCAACATTAGCAGGTGGCTGGCACAACTCCCTGCCTCACAAGCATGATAAGGGATGGGGTAGCCATCATGACATTGAGCTTTAGAGGCTCTTTTTCATAAACAGTCCCCAGAGATCTGCCAAATCCAGGCAACACCTTTTGGTGTTGTGGCAGAGGCTGAGACTCTCTGGGCTCCTTGCCCCAAGGCCATGCTGGTCACCACAGGAGGCCACAAGCTCTATGTAGTGCATCCTCATTTTGCATGGACAGGATGTGCTACAACAGCCTAAAATTTCCCACCTGCCCTTTTCCTGTGAGGCTTTGCACCCAGCCTTGGATGCCCCTCCTACAATGGTGGTGTGAGAGAAGCAAATGTGATCCATGGGAGTGGACCAGGTAGGGAATAATATGATTGTCCTGCTCTGTGCTGATAGCAAGGGGCTTGTGCTGAAGACAGCCTGAGCTCAGCCAGCACATCCCAAACCTTGCTCTGCAGCACCAGAATGTGACTATGCCAGTAGAGGAGGGGCAAGTTCAAATCCGTGTCCCTACTTGGTACCTCTATGTAAATAACATTTAAATAAAACAAAGCCAAAGAGCCTGAGCTTGCAGTTTTCTTGTGGATTCTCTTTTCATGTAGGAAACCACAGAGGTACCAGCTTCTGCACATTGCTGTGAATAACACTCTGGAGAAGCAGCCCACACTTCCTCGGTAACAGAAAAAAGAATGAGCTTAACACTGGGGTTATTTTCTCTTTCCCACCATTCATTACTAATTTTTGGCTACAGGCAAAGATCTGAAAGTCAGTAGCATGTCAACCTTCTTGCTTGCACTGCCTTTCTGTAGTGCACGTCAGAAGACATCTCGTTATTTCTTGCAAGGCAATACACCCATTGAGAGCCTGATTCATGCTCCCTGGAGTATCTATAAGGTGGGAAATGCAATTAATTCTAGAAGGAATCCTTCCTACTGGCAGGCAGCCAGAGATAGCAGAGCCTAAATAGCTTTTGGGCAGCCACAGCACAGAAATTACGGCCATCCACCAAGGACACTCCCCCTGAGATTCTCCTTTCTTGAAGTAATTGCAAATAATATCACTTGGATTCAGATAGCTGGAGGGGAAACTCAGGCACCAATGAAGCATGAAACAGCCTGGCCTGAGACCTAAAATAATTCTACGTAAAAATTCACAGCTGCCCGTTGTTAAAAATAAAAACAAGACCGTATCCCCCTCTGCTTTCCATCAATGAATTTCCTTTTGTTCCCCCCTTCCCCCACAGCCTTTCCTCCGTTTCCTGCAAGGCTGCCTGTGCCCTGCCAGACACCATTCCTCACCCTGCAGCACCTGGAGGCAGAGTGACACCAGCATGAGGACAAAGGGTGGCCTCAGGGAAGGTGGCCCCAGGGAACCCAGGTGACCCCATAAACACACAGCCCCCACAGTGCTCTCATCACCTGCAGTTTTGGCTCCTCCAAGCACAGACCGTGCCAGCACAGGGCATCACCAGCTGGCGGATGTCACCTGCCCAGATGAGAGCTGCATGGCTGCAGAGGTGCTGCAGAAAGAGCTGCCACTTCTGTCCAGGCACTGCAGGGTCTCTTCTCAACAGGTGGGCTGGTGGTGTAAGTTCCGCAGGCAGGATGGGGTTTGGCAGGAGAAAAATCCCAAGCTTCTATTGCTCTCCCACCTTGCAATGCCTGAAAGGTCTCATCAGAAGGAGATTCAAAATCTTCATATATTTGTTTCAGTATCCTGAACTGAACACTGTGGCTAAAATACATGATGAGAAGCACTCAGGAAGGAGGAGATGCAACAAAATACAACAATAATTGCAGGTAATAATGCAAATTTATTGATGGACTAGATTCTGATCCTTTTCTCACATTAAGTAATGGCTTACTGCCATGGAGTAGGATGCCATGGAGTAGCCTATTGCAAAGAAGAATACTGCAAGAAATCCACTATATGACATACAAAAGCAAAGGGCACATGATGACATTCTGATAAAATGGCCTTGCTAAGACTAAGAGGCCATTCTGAAGGAGGAAAGCTGGCAGAGTATTATCTGCCCAGAATACGAGCCTTTTAGGTCATATTACAGCAACCCGAAGAGTGGCCAGACCAAAACCAGAATTTCACTGCCTTTTCTTAGCAGATGGGCACAGTAACCTTCTCTTGGACCTTTTATAATCCAGAAGAAGGGGGGAGATGATACTAATTTCTATATGAGGAAACTCTAAACCAGCTCTTCTATAAAAGGAACCTCAAAACCAGTTGGATGTCCTCAGACTTGCGAATGCAGTCCTGTCTCCTAGCTCCTCCACCTCCTTAACCAATGATTTTCTTCTATGGAAATATATCACTACATCTAATAGTGCCTTGCACTTCTGTAGCCTCCTCTAGGCAAAGACCACAAAATAGCTCCCAAAGGAAGGGAATCGCCACACGCTACAGAGTCAGCTGTAGTGCTGACATCTAAGCTGAAGCTAGGTCAGAGCCAGCAGAAAAGGAGTTAATGCCATCAGGAGAGCACTGGCTGTACAATGGGATTCACTCATGAGACAATGGAACTAAAATGTGGAATATCTCCTGTAGCTGCAGGCAGCCCTTGGCACCCCAGCACTGGTGCAGTGCAAGGTAAGGAGAAGGTACAGTGCCCCAAGGGAAAGCTTGGTCCCTCACTATCTGGGTCTGGCCCAAGGCAAAAAGCAAGAGGAACGTTATTTCAGTGTGACAGGTTTTGGTCAAACTACCTCCTTGGCTGCTTAGGAGAGCACATTGTTGCATCTCCTGTGCTCAGAACTTCTGGAATCCACCAGATTCCAGAATCCAGGCACTGCATGCATTCCCTGCCTCCACCTCTGCTCTTGGAATGCAATGATGGTGCAAAGGTAAAGAAATTATGTTGTTAAGAGCTTATTTGACAAAAGTAAGAACTCACAGGAGACTAGGTTACCCAAATTGGAGTGGGTAACTTCGTCATGAGTTTTTATCTATACTGTTGTGGTGCAAATTCCTTACCTAGTGAGCTGCCTGAGAGATGCTGGTCTGCCTCCCTACCAACAAAACTGGGTGCTGGCCTTGCTACCCCATGCTTTGAGCACCTCCCTTACCACAGAAAGTAAACCCTTCCTTTACACACTCCTCCGTTCAGTGGCACATGGCATTCATGAGACGATGCTCATGCACGTGCAATGCACATGCTGCACATGTATCATTGAATACACATGCCCCACACAGCAAACCAAGACCTAAAACTTGCTGTAGTGTCATGAAGAGTCAATAGTTCTTGGTAGGTATATGGCATGCATATTTTATTGCTTCCCAGTCTTCGCTATACTCAGGGCAAAGTGACTTTCAGAGAGTTCAAATTTGCCTTTGCAAGTTGTATTTCGTGTTCTTTGAGTTCAGTCACCCAGTCTTAACTGCCCTCTCCATTTTCCATACTAAGTGCCAGCTTGCCTATCCTGTCCCCCTCACTAAAGCTTCCCAGTTGCTTCTGCAATCCTTGCTTCTGATTATTCAACACCTGGTTTTGTGCTGCTTCTGGTAACTTTCCACTCTTTTACACCCTGCACAGAACCTGGAAAAACTGGTTTGTGTAAACTTTAAGCAACCCCTTGTGCCAAGATTATTTCTAAGTCAGTAGTGGAACATGATGGTTTGATGGTCAGGGATTGTTCCCAGAAGAGAAGTTACAGAACATTTAGGATGAAGAGGAGAGAGGGGAATTCAGACTCAGGCTGCAAACTTCCTATAAAATTTGTGTTAAGATTCATGTCATACATTTATGGGGAGCTATTTCCAAGGAAGCACACCAAGTGTGTTAGCGTATCATTATGGGTTAGAAAGATTTTATTTGGCTGGAAATTGAGCTGTTCCAAACAACAGGCTCATCACAAGCTTGAGCATTGAATCATTATTTAATACTGTTATCAGGAAGAAATTTTGCTCTCACAGGAGAGAGGCTAGAATAAGTCTGCATAAACTATGTGTGGAATGGTGTCAGTGTAGACTGAATCTTGCTGTAGTTTCACACTTGTAAGCCACTATTTCTACTTACTAGAAACCCAAAGTCTGAGTCAAACTAAAAATCCAACAGAACTGTTACCATTTTTACAGGAGATATGTTTGTCCTGGTCAGAGACCCTTCATCTACCACAGTCTGCATCTTCAGGCAAGCTGTGCTCCCTCAGCTCTCAGCTGTGACAAAGCAGCTTCACACAAATGAGTCCTGCTCGTAGGAAGCCAAGCACTCATAAGGAAACACAGCTAGAGGTTCACAGGATGTTAGTAAAGGGATGTCTGCGTGGGATGTAAGTAAATTACAAAGAGCTACAAACACACTGAAATCAAGACAGGAAGCATCTGTGGGGGTCACTGAGGAGCCATGGAGAACTCAATCCATTCGATATTTTCTGAGCCATGAAATTTTTAAATGCAGTACAGGGCTAGTTTTCAATAAAATATTTTACCTCTTTTCATTTTCTTCTTCTGTCATTGATACTGCAACTGGTCAAATTAGACCCTATGTCAAACAAACTGTCTTCAAAGCTAAGGAAAAAAAGAAAAAGCAATTGGAATCTAAAGGGTACCCTCTTAAATGCTTGAAATCTTAGTGCTTCCAATCTCTTGAGAGGCAAATGGCCTAGTCAGGAGAAAGCAGACTTCAGATTCATGAAGGGAGTGTGATTTGAAGGAAGTCTAGAAGCCCTGCACATAAACTTCTGTGAAGTTCTCCAGGAGATTTCAAATTCACAAAAATAAGTGAAACCATACATTCCTTTAGCCCTTCTGTGTTTTACCTTTAGACCTTTAGCCTTTCTAGTTTAGACCTTTCATCAGGTTACATCTTTATATTGCTTTTCTTGCCCATTCTATCCCATTTTAATCAAGCTGTGAGAACAGTCATGGCTAAGCACCAACAGAGCTCACCACCCACCACCCATCCTCTCAGCTGGGAGTGAAAACCATTCTGAAGAAATTAATAAAGACTACTAAGCTGATGTCAAGATGACCAAGTACATTTTTTCCATTTCTCACTTCCGTGGTTCTGTAGCACATGAGATCACCTTCCTTTTTATAAATGGTATAAACTTCTGTCTGCAGTATTGTTTCCACAAGGTCCAAAGACTGCATGTTTCTCAGCACTGATCATAAGTTAACCCTGGGCTGCAAATGTATCCTGGATTTGTTCAGCTTCTCCCATTTTTGATTCTGCTATTAGAACTATGTCAGAAATAGATTTTTTTCTTGGATATAGCACAATATTCATGATTTAGTGAAGATATTATTGAATCAGCAGGAGTGTGCATATGGGAAAAACAGATAAAGAGGTCAATGAATAATGATGGATCCTGTCAGAAGACCTTGTAAAAGAACAGAAGCTATCAAGCAAGGTCAGAAAGCATAAGCTTTCCCTCTTAAAAAAAAAAAAA
>VYXD01004958.1:148272-207938 GCA_013397195.1 Hylia prasina
TTTGTCTCTCCATTTCTCAAGCATTTACTCTACTTTTGAAAAACCAACCCAAGGAGGAGGAAAAACCCAGAGGAGAAAAACCAGCCCAAGCCTACTTTCATCCCTCTGCCTTCCAGCATTAGTGAAAACCTTTACTCACAATACAAATTCAAGAGTAACCTCAAATACACTTTAAAGTTTAGGCAGCAATTTAAGTGTGCTTTGGCTACAGGCCAAGCTGGGCAGGGAGGGCAGGATTCCTCTAACTCCAAACTAAGCAGGCAGCGGTACCTGCATTAGTCACTCTGACTCTTTTTTATAGCAGACAGGAACAAACATTTCCAGGGAGGATTCATCTGACCTACTATTACACTGACCTATTATAGGTGAGACTAATCACACCCTTGAGATGTGCTGCTCTTCCCAGTTGCAGGGGGAGCCCAAGACAATTAGCTCAGCTGCTTTACACACACTTAAGACATCCCAAATGAACCTCTGCTAGGGAATCAGGCCTCAGATGCACGGACCTCAGATATCTATCACCTGCCCTAATGCTGTGGTGTCACCTTTTTGTATTTTGTTTATGCCTCCGTGATGTGAATGTGCCTATTCAGCATGTCCTGAATACTACTAATTCTCTGGTGCTTCCATACTGTTATTTTTGTGTCCCCCCAAGAGAGAAGGTTGCATTTATCAATAGGATGAAATGTCAGATCCTTACCTACTCACACTCGTGGTAGGTGTATGTCTCTGGGAACCAAGAACAAAAGGTGACCAGAGTGCACAGCTAGCATGGTGATTACTGATGTATCATGTAACACAGCACAGCTGGTAGAGAGAGCTGTCCCCTGGGTAACTAATGGCTGTCCCTGTAAACAAACCCTCAGGAAAAGGCCCTCTGCACCCAAAGGCTTCTAATTTCTGCCATTTGCACTGGGTGGCTCAAGAAAACAGATTACCATTCCTGACATACCTTTCACTGCATGTACCCTTAGGCCACCGCAGCGGTAATGACTCTATAGCACTGCCACATCCCCGGAGCAGGACTTTTTTCTTTAGAGCAGGAGAGATGGAAGAAGACAAATTACATTCCCTACACAATGTTTGCAAGGAAAAATGTGTGGAGGTGATACTGGAGGAAGAGCTAGGGCTCACTAACCATAACAATTGCAGCCTCTCTTCCTCAGTTTAATGCACTTAAAGATAGAAGAAGAAAAAAAAAATAGCAAAGGCTGAGCGGAGGATGCAAGGGAATCAACTTGTTGAGAAGCTTTCAGTGTTGTGAGAAATACACATTTCCAGATATTCCAGGCCAGGAAGCCTGGAAACTTCAGCTCAGAGCATCCTTAGACAGTTTCTGCACCGTGCAAGACACTGCCTAGGCCAGCATCACCAGTACCCACTGCTCCTTTTTTGGGACAGTATTTCTGACTGTGCTTATTCACAGCAGCATTGAGACAGCCCCATCAGAGTAGACCAGCAATGCTCCATGATGTGCAGTGCACACAGGAATGTAGCAACTTCTGTACTGGAAGAGCTGTAGTGATATTGCAAGGGAGGGTACCTTGGGCCAGAGAAAGCCTTGATTCCTGCTGCCACAGCAGCTCCTTTGTCAGCACTGTGTCCCACCTCCAGACACCCTTCTTTATTCCCCTCTGCATGCTGGTCCTTGCTGATTGCTGTAAACCTCCTTAGGGCTTGAGGAATGGGAGGGTAGCAAGACCAACACAGCCTTTTATGAAAGAGTGGCCAGAGCAGCTTAAGAGATCACACTCCTCACACCCTGCAAAACTTGTAAGCCACCTTTCAATAAGCTGCACTTGAAAATATCTGACATTTCCTAACAGCTTTTTCTCAGCACCTAGCTTGTTGGTTTTTGACACTTTTGATCTTGTTTGATTATTTATTTCCATTCTACCAGCAACTACGTTCCAACTTTTTTGATTTTGAAGTACTTCTTTCTGAAAAAAATTCTCCCTTGATTTTACTGAACATCAGTCCAACTTTACTCTGTAAATGAGTTTGATGCAAGATATTTTTATCTGCTCGTTTAGAGTCAGAGGAGTCAATGGTGGGTTTGTTGGTTTTTTTCTTTCTTAAAAATCCCAGTTCAAGACAACTAGATTTGGTTTTGTCTTTTAATGGAGACCTTAATGTTTTGAGGAGATGTACAAGAATAGAAGATGTAATCAGTAGCACTTGGGACTAAATGTTCCTTGCAAATAACATAATGCTAGGCAGTTTTCCTCCTTCCAGGAATTAAAGGGAAAGCAAGATGCAATCCTGACTTCATTTACACAGCTTTATTTAAAATACCTTGATAAAGTTTCAGCACCTATATTTCTTCACCTCTACGTGAAAAAGCAGTAAGAGCAGAGTTTGCCATCATCAGAATTTCCCAATGGAGTAAACAACTCCTCATGTGATGGCTCAGCTTTTCATGGAATTTGTTTTGTGGGGTGGAATATATTTGCCTGAACACAATAAAATTCTGTGCTTTAATAAACTCAGCTTCACTCAAACTCTGCCAGTGACAAGAGTATTGCAGAACAATGACCACAGTGGGGGTTGTGTTCTTATTCTCACGCTACATACCCAGTGTTTTGTGCATTGACAAGTAAGGAGACTGGTAGAGTAGACCAGATATCTGACAAGCAGGTTATATTTAAATATAAACAGGGAGAGAAGATATTATGTAGCAATTATTTTATTAAATTGTCCTGCCTGCTACTTGTTGATTCACCAGAAATTGTTGCAAGAGTATTCTGAAGTCACCAATGTCCTTGCAACCTTAAAAAATCTGGGTGTCCAGGAACTCAGCCACGGGGAGGCAATACACCAATCAGTTCAGTGTATCACTATATTCAGATAATGTGGAAATTATACACACTATGACCTCTAACACAGTTAGACACTGACACTGGGTGCACGCTTAAGAACAGATGTTAGCTCTGAAATAATAAAAACCATGTCCAACAACAATCTTCCCATTTGCTGTGTAAGAAATGTGGCCTCCAGCAAATTAAAGGTTATACAGCATGACATGGATCATATAAGGCTGTTTGCCCCCATGTTGGGGGTGTTCACACCCCACTGCTTCTGAGCTGGGGAGGGGAGGAGGTGCAGAGAGTGTGGCCACCCCACAGTGCTCTGGTGGGTCCTCAGCCCACCCAGACACAAGACAGCTCTACTGCAGTGTGGAAGCTCTCAGCATTTGTAAGAGACACTCTGCATCTTGAAGGGGAAAGAAGCCAGACTGAACATCTACATCTATTCCTCACTGCATGCACAAGTATTGAATGATTCCTCAGCCCCACCTACTATCAACTGGCTTGGCTGTAAGTCTTTAGGTCATCAAAACTCCATCATCAGAGCAAAGCTACTGCTCTCTATCTCTGCTAATGGTAGAGACAATGTGCATCTCTTTTTAGCTAATGGGATTACAGAAAAAAGTGTCAAATGCCAGGTTTGAAATGCCAGTGTCACCAGAAATTCCTAGCCTGATTGGTGTGGAAAGAGACAATCAATTTGAGACAGCAGGAATCTGGTGGTAATATTTATGGAGGACTTTCAAGTGTCAAGCAGCTTTTGGTGTTTACATTTTTAAGAGGTCCTGATTTTAATAATATTCAATTCCTCAACGTCTGAATTTCATGGAACTGTAAAAACTCTAGATGAAATACAATAAAATAAAAGCAGTAAGAGATCATACTCTTTAGAAAAAAAAAGAATCCAGTCAATATTGCTGCATGTGTAAATTTGTCCTTACCACAAAGGACAGATTTCCCTCTGAGGTTGAGGGAAATGCAGCTTTACTAATCTGAGTAACTCATGGGCAATACTCCATGTGCCACAGAAGCATAGGGTTTATTCCTCCCCTGAATTAAAAGAACAAAGTACCTGATATACAACTGGGGACAGAGGTATATTCATTTTAGAACTGAGAGAAGTGAAGTTGTCAGGTATGTCAATGATGAAACTGGGGACATTGATTCTGACTCCACACTTACTTTCTAATCCCCTCTTCCCAGTTCAAAAGGCAGCATCCAATGTATAATTCTTTTTGAAGAGGAATAGCACTCTCATTATATCTTCCATCAGTGACACACCAGCACATAAACTATAACTACAATACGTCTGCCCTGCAACTATTGACCATTACTTTGGGGGCCTAGGGGACATCCATTATCTGACTCCTAAAATACTGATAAACATTCTGTGGCTCTCCAGTTACTAGCCCAAGAGAGTGTTTTGTAGTTAGCCATACCAGCAGGTGGGGACCCTGCAATCAGTGCTCCTTTCTGTTCAGCCAGATGTGCCTGTGCCACACCCCAGAGAGAGAGTGTGGGAGCTGCAGGGATCCCTGAGCTGAAAGCCCAGCAGGTGCCACCTCCCAGCTGCTTCTCTTCTCTCCAGAAGCTCTTTGTGGAGAGCCTGTGTGGGTCTGCCTGGGTTGTCCTAGTCTGCATAAAGACCTGAGTGCCCCAGGCGACAAGACCAGGGTGTACCAGGGGACAGGTTTTAAACTTGCTACTTACATGCAGGGCAACCCATTTTGAGCACAGCACCAGAACCATTCTTGGTTCAGAGGGCAAAGATAATTAGAGGAATATTTTCCACCCTCCTAACCATCTTTTTAGGTCCAGCTGGTGTGAAACTGCAGTGCAGCTACAGTAGTTTCTATCAGGGGGAAGGCAGGTGCCTACTCATGGGTGCCATGTGTGCCATGGGAGTCAGGGGAACAAGGGGTGCCCTGCATTGAGAGCTGGATGGATGGAAAAGGTTCAGAGCTCTGGCCTGGCCACTTGGGGATGAGCATCAAAACAAGCCTCCAAGGAAATTAATGGTATTTGCCTTGTGTTGGTGGAGCGTTTTGGTCATTTTTCTGCTTCAGCCAGAGTATTTTGTGAGAGTGAAGAAGGGAATGTCTGTGCTCATCCCTCTGAGGTTGAGGGAAAATTTGACAAAAACATAAAGACGTGAAACAGAAACATGTTAAGATTTTCCAGTTGAACTGTTCTGAGCAGTATCTCTTCTCAGTAGTTTACTGAATGGTCTAAGAGATGGAAACAATTTTCTCTAGTCTTACTAAAGTTTTGGCAAAATAAAATATTTCACTCACTTTTCCTAGAAAGGAAAGAAATAGCTCAAGAAAAATTACAAACTGGGAGAAGCATTCAAAGGAAAGGTCCTACGTATAAATGTGCTTACTGATACCTTATCAAACAGTTATGGTAAACCTTTTTTTTTTAAAAAAATGCAAAGCAATAAAATTCATATAAGCAACTATCTTAAACTGCATTCTGCTGGATTTGGGGAAGTCTTGAAAGTCTAGTAAGGTTTCTAGACAAATGAGAGATGCTGTATTGGCATTCTGTGGCTTTACAGCAGGGATCTTCCCCTCACTACAGGTTTCTCTCATAGTAATCTTCCCTTGGAGACTTCTCACAGGTGTTCACCCAGTTTCACAAGAGCATCAGACCTACAGAAAGTGAGTTCTGCCATTTTATTTTTAAATTAAGGTTAGATCAAGATGCTCTTCTATTGCATGTTGTTGTCATAAGACATACCTGTTGAGTTTTTGCAGCAATGAACATCCTTGCCACTTTGAACATCAGAATCCTCCAATTTTTTTTCTGTATCCATACATTAACCAGCCTGCCCTTTCCCTGTGTTGACTTTTACCATGTGCTCACATCCATAGATGAAATTAATTCATGTCTGCATCTATATTCCATCCTGCCAGCTTTTTCAAGCTTGGCAGAGACTTGAAGAAGATCCATTTGTGGACCAAATTTTCCCTGTTCTAAAACACTCCAGTTACTGAACTGTTAATAGCTATGGCAATTATTTAAATCATCCTGAATCTGGTAGTGATGCTTTTATTTAATAATTCTACCTCACCATCTGATTAATCTACTCTCAAAGTATTTCCTTATTAATCAGTTACAAAGAGAGTTACTTAATTTTTCCAGCTGACAGTTAGCATGTTGACACCCTCCCTGCTTAGTAACAGAAGTCACATGAGATTACCAGGAGCAGAAGGCAAACCCATTTCTGTGCAGAGTGAGAGCACAGCTTTGTTAGCAATCCCAGAGCAGTCTCACCCCTACTGACTGCTCTCCTCTGAGGTTTCTTGCATCAGCAACAGCCCTCTCAAATGTCTCCATCTCATTTCAGATCTGATCTGAAAATGTCTTTGTAATGCAGCTAGGCTGTAACCATTTTAGTCTTCTCATCCTTTCTCTGCATGATCTCAAAAATACTAATTAAATCAGTAAATCTTTTAGAAGGATAATTTGAATCCACAGTAGTAAATAAAACTGCACTGCCCTTGGTCTTATGCTAAATCAGGAAATTGTATAAAACTGGCAGTCAAACAGAGGGGTATTTGAACTGTTCTTATCTCAAACCTAGAATAAGGACATCATTAGGGCCAGTTGTTACTGGGAAGTCAGTGCCTGCCCTCATTTTAACAATGCACTACAATGCCAAATTTGAATATGTTGAGAGCATGAATGATCTAACAGTAAGAAGGGCACCAACAATTCTCAGTGGCTTGAATGGAAATAGCAAGTGTCTGGTACTTTTCTGGCCCTAAGACAGTAATCAGTCACAGATAATTGACTACTTTCAGATCCAGAAAGTGATTTGCAGGAGATTATATTCCCAGTGTACTATACTAGTTTAACATTAACTGCACAGGAGGAACAGGATTTTTGAAGCACCAACCACAAACCACTCATTTTTGCTCATTTGAGCCATCTCCTTTACCCAGTACAGTTGTACATTCAAACTTCTGGGCAAATACTAATTACGCCTTCTAATTGCGACACAGCTGCTTCCACTTCCTTTATTAAACTCTATTAGTCTCTTATTATTAAACAAAACATAGGGCAGGAAAATAGAAAGGTATTCTCCTAAGTGTCTGTCTCTTTCAGAACAAATTCCTTTCCTGAACAAGTACAGCCATGTCCATAATCATATCTAATATATAGTATCACAAGACTACTCACATTCATTTTGAAGACCAATCTAGCAGTGAATTATCTCCTGTTTTGTCAAAATGAGCATGCCTGCACATTAAGCACAGCATGATTCACAGGCACAGCAATAAGGAAAACTGCCCTTTGGGAGGTTTAACTAGCGCCGCAAAAAAACCCTTTCCATGCCTGGAAAGAACATCTCCACCTTGAACAATGGTTTAAGAGCAAGAATCAGTTACCAAGAAGATAAGCACTATTGCAACACTGCAAAATCCAGCGGGTCTGGAAAGCAAACAGGAGACCTGACACAGCAGCACCAATGTAGAGCAGTCACAGTCCTGCCCACCAGGCACGGGGAGCAGTTCTTGTCTATCCAGCAGCTGTTTCACTCCTTTACCCAGTTCTAAATGATTCCAGCAGAAAAGCTGGCCTTTTTGGGTTTTTTTGCAGGTGAATGAATTAATCAGCTCACATAAGCTCAGCTGCGAGCTCCCACACCTCGATCAGCCCCAGAGATGGTTGGGTTGTGTGGTAAAGAAAACAAGGGTGTGAAGGAAGGGAACTGAAATTTCCCCCTCCCCTTTGCCACCATTCAGGTCACAAACTGTCTCAACTACATATGTCATGGCAGCCTCAGTTCTCAGTCTAGTTAAACAGAGAATATCAAGATAGTCTGCAATTTTGTGAGGAGTAAAAAACCTCCAAACGCTCAAAACTTGTAAAAAAATTTTATAAGCACATCTGATGCTATGTCTACCCTTTCTCATTGATTTATCTACAAAATATATATACAAGGATGTTCCCATTAATGTCTGTGGAAAAGCATCTGTCCTAGCAAAGGGCTGTCATTAGAATATTCATGTACAAGAATCAGCTACTATGCAGGTCTTTGTGAAAAACACCATTTTGTCTTTCTCAACAAAGTTGTTCTCATCAAATTTCTGCTGAAATCAATGGCCAGACATGTTCCTGGGAAGCCAAGGTTTAATTCCAGAGCTGGTCTCTGAAAGATTAGCTGCCTGCCACCCTGGGAAAGATGTTCCCTACCAGCCAAGGTAACTAGGTTAATCTCTTCCATGCCTGTTTTGCCAATTAGGGTTGAAGACAAGTCAAGGCAGAATGCTACACCACTGTGTGTCCTCTTGCTTATTCCTGGGATGGATGAGAAACCTGCTGCTGCTGCTGCTGCTACAGAGATGGGTCTCTGTGGGCAAGGGAGGGTTCTGCAGTGTGATGTCCCAGAGGAATGTCCTACCTGGCAGGCCCTTTTACAGGAGGTATGTTTGCATTTCCTCATCTGCTGTGTAGGTGACAATTAAATCTGTCCTGTCTGTTCCAACAAATAATTTTCATCAGAAACAACCTGGCTTGGAAAAGAATAGCTTTGCCTGAAGTTGAATGAAAAAAAAAAACCACCACACCAAATTGAGCTGAGATGGACTATACTATTTTTTCCTCTCAATTTTTTGGTTCAACTGCCATACTGAAAAATCAATTATTTTCATAGCTCTACATCAGTCATTCCTTTTTATAAAAATTCTAGTCATACAATATGAGAACACATTTTCCCTGCTGTTACATTGACTTTAGCTTCCAGGGAAGCCAGTGTAGATGAACTCTTTGGGAAAAATAAGTCCCTGGAGTAGACTGCCTGACACTCTCCTATCATGAATAACAAACAGAAAATGTTAGAACAATTACCACAGTGAGCAGTTTATGTGAAATAACCACACTGAAATTTCCTTGCTTAAAACAATTCAGAAATCCAACCAGTTCCACTTGGTATAACCTGTTGAAATGACTCCTTGGGCTTTGGCCGCAGACAAGGGGTGTGCTGCTCTAATTTTACTGGGTTTTATATGATGCAACCCCTGTATTGGGGATAGGATTGTCTGATTATACTGGCATAGTTCACTCACCTATGAAAAACATGCATTAATCTATACACATTAGGCAATTTAAAACTGATGTGGGGTTGGATTTTGTTTGCTGCGCAGCCTCAAAGTGAACCAAAGTCAACAAATACGGCATTGTCTGTCTGTAGCAGCTCCTTTCAGGCCAGTACCACATAAGTCCTGGCATTTCCAGTGAAATATTATTGTCTCCTTGGAGTTTAGATGATCCCTGGAAGTGCATTTACCCATCTGCAGCACTGGCAGATCTCAATGTTTTGCAGAGCCTCTGGGTAGCCTGGCTGGCTGGCAATGATGGCAGCAAACAGAAGAGACAGCTACGGCCCCTCTGGGCTCTCTGTCTCGGCAGCAGCTGGGACTGGTGGTCACTCTGAACCAAGGACAGGGCTGCTGAGTACCACTGACAATTTACAGGCCAAGCACTGTGTCCCTGGGCCATCACTGAGGCTGTTTCCAGTATGCCACAGCAGTCAATGGATGTGTCACTGTGTTCAGAGTTGTGTCACCACAAGCAGAGTTCTCTCATATCCAGCATTCCCCCACGACCACATTTGTGCTAGCTTATAGCCACATGGAAACTGGACCTAAAAACCTATGTAAGTTGATCCCTTATGTTTGCTTTCCATTTGTAGTAATCCATGAAGGTTACATTGCAGTCTTAGAATGGGTTATATTCTATTATTTTCTACTGTTCTATTTACAATTAAGAAGAAAAAACAAAACAGACAAATTTAAAAAGTCAAAGCAAAAAAACCCAAAACCAAAACAAACAAACAAACAAACAAACAAACAGAAAAACCACAAAACAGTATAGCAAAAAATCCAAAACAAACCCACAAAAATCTCCATTAAGTCAAAGAGCTTATTGATACAGACTTTTGCAGCCATTCATGCCTTTGAAAATCACCCGCTCACTTTATACCAGTTTACCATCCTCAGAAGGCAGTCCTCCTCTTCTGCAATAGATTTGAACTGAGATCTTCATCATGGGCATCTTTGCATAGTGAGCAGGAAATTAACTACATCCATCAAATGATTTATTTTGTTGGAAATAGCATGCTCAGAAAGCATTATGCTGGTTGCTCCTTTGTCAGTCACTGCCCAGAGGGTTCAATTAATGCTATGGAAGTTACCTGCTGACCTTTCATTTTTCTCTACATATGGATTTCCATTCTGACTGATGAAGCCACATGCCAGTATAATTTCACCAGCATCTGTAAGGGGGTGCCTGCTGCAACCTCCACCTTACATTAGTTTCCTTTGATCTTTGACTGTAGCATGCCACACCATCAAGACAGAAAAAACATTAATTTTCTACTTTGATCTGCATCTTCATGGAATGATGAGAATAAGTCTGCATTTTATAACATTGCAACCAAATCCCTTGTGTGCATGAGCCATGGGGCTTTTGTTCAACAGGGCTTGAGTCATGGGAATTGCATCTCACCTGCACCAGTACAGCCCCTCCCAACTTCTGGAGCAGGACAAAAACCTAACCAAACATGCAGCGCCAATATTGCAGTCTATCTCACATAAAAAGTCAAATGAATTGACAAATTCAACTGGGTAGGCTAAAGATCAGTCTGTCCTAAGTACTCCCTGTTATGTTCACTTGTACATTCGTGGTAGGTAGTGGCAGTTTTGCGATCTCTTCAGAGATAGCATCTTGCTTATATTCTGTATAATTTATCTACTACATTTGCTCTGGTCAGGTTTTGAGGTTTTTGTTTTATTTTTTTTAATTTAGGTGTCAGTTTTGATGTCAGGTGACCTCAGATGGCAAGGCTCAGATTTGAAAGGCTGCTTAGACTGGTTTCCAGTTAGCTTTGCAAGACTAAGTGACTTTCAGTGGGATACAGGAGATGAAATAGCTAAGAAATTATGAAAATGGGTCTCAGTTTTCAAAATCACCCAGGTCATCCAATGTTTTTATGAGTTGTGGCTGTAAAAGTGTTTGGAAATGAGGCCTTGATTTTGCTTTAGATTAATACAACACTCATCAAGAAGAGACCCTAGTCTATGACTGCATCTGCAATGATACTGTTGAATAAAATACCAGGCTGTATGAGGAAAGCTTTAAAATGTAAACCTTAAAGGTTCAATTTTGTAAGTAAATAAAGACTAAATTGAATGCAGTAATATTTTTAAATCTTGAGATCTTAATGCTAATATTTCATATGTTTTCTGATGCTTAGCATTAACAGTCCTGCTTTGCTGTAATATAGCTGAGGTTCATGATGTGACTGAGGGGGTTCAAGAGGATAACTACACTTAACTGTGATTTTTGAGGTCACCTGGTTGAAAATAACCATTTCTCCTTGGATTTTCATCTTTTTGAGATTATCTAATGCATCTCTTTCTAATCTGGTCTCTGACCAGCTTCAAAATAACCAGAGCCAATGCACAGCCTGTAAATTCAGCTGCATTCTGCCTCACCTTACAGTTAAAAACACCTTTCCAAGGGCGTCCTAAAGTGCCTTCTACAAAACACCTAAAGTGTTGTTTCGGCCAAGTCAGTTCCCATTATTCAATCTTGTCAGTTTGAAAATCAATTCCCTCTCCACCACTGGCATTTTGGCATCTAAGGGGTGTTCTAAAAATCTCTTTGAAATGCTAACCCTAAGATGGGGTCTTTCCATAGCTTCAAAGGCATGTTCCAATCCAAATTCCTTTGAAATATTTAATTTGAATAATAAACTACCCAAGTACCAGCATATTCACGTTGTTATCAGCTAGCTCTGACCAGTAGAAACTTTGAAGTGTTAATTGTGGAGCTGGACAAAGCTGCAGACTTTACTGGTTCTGCAGGAAGCAAGAATTAACCCTTTTACACCTTGCGAAGAGAGAAAATTTTAATGAAGGACTCCGAAAAATCTTAGGCATTACACCCAAAGTGCTCACAGAAATGTGGCAGAAAAAAATTTGAATTCACCCATTTAATTGTTTAATTTCCAAAGAAACAATAGTTACAGTCCTTGACTACATTGTAGACAAAGTGTGCTTACATAGTGGCCTGCATGCACATCGAACTTCTTGTTCAGTCTGCACAGCACAAGCAGCAGGATGAGGTCAGTATTTATATGATGCACACACAAAAATTTGTTTGAATCTATTCCTGGCTTGATGGAGTATTTCAGTGGGACTTGTCCTTTGAAAGATTCCCACTCTGGGGCATCCATGCCTTCTTTGTGGCCACTCTTCCTGGTTTCCCCTGTTGCAGTTTTCTAAGGCACTCCAGGTGAGACCAGGTAGGAGCAACTGAGCAAAGCCAGAAAACAAAACCCACTCATGTGCTGATCCTTAGAGCAGCCTTGCTGTGTCCTGTTAATTGTGCAGCTGCTGGGGCTGGGGTGGGACACGTGCACAGGGCAGGTACTGCTGGTGCCCAGAGACAGAGAAATGGGGTTGTACTCTTGCTCCTGGGAGCTGGGCCAGTCCTACTTCTGAGGCAGAGCTACTGCAAGTTGTGACACTCTTTAGCTGTCTCTATTGCTTTTTTCCCCCTCTTTGCTACCCAAGGCAGCAGTGTATGCCATTGTCTGCTCTCCCCTGAGGTGATCTTGCACTCCCTCACCCCAGCAGAGCTCCACCACCCTCTACGATGTCACCACACTGACCAGTGTGTCACCACACTTTAATTCTTTTGGTGACATTACACGCCATTATTCACCTGATCTTATCAGGGCGCAAAAAAGTGAAGTGTTGTTCAGAGAAAAGGTTGGCCTTCCTGTTCTCTACCTCAAAGCAGTATCATTTGGCTGCAGTGACTTGGTGGCACCTTTGTCTACACCAGGCTTTTTCAGGGTATTTTGGAGGGTTGTCCTTTTTCCTCACTGGGTACCTTGTGCCCCCAGTGCACCCACATGTTAGTGTGAGTAACGGGGTGCTACACAGAGTGAGCACCAGGACTTTTGCTAACAGATGATCTGCTCCACAGGCTCAAAGCCATTATTTGGACAACAGAGCAAATAGAAGTCAGGCAGTGCCTGCTGATGTCTCTCACAACACTGCTATTTTTTTTCTCCTTAAACAACAGGTTTTTTGCATTTGGGATTTAAATCAGTTTAGTCCCAAATGATCGAGGCTTGGATTTCTCAGCATGCCTTGTCACTATGCAGTTGCCAGTTTAACATGGTCATGTGGCCATACTGGGAAATCTCTTACTTCGTGCAGGGAACGGTGTAGTCTCTCCACTCCTGAAATGTTTTTTCAAAGGGATGAAAGCACCATTATTTTCCTTCCTCCTCTCTCTGTAGCACCACCTGACAGGATGCAGGGTTAGCATTTCATTACTCACATGACCTCTATACTCCCATTACCCATGGCTCTGTCTTAGGGGATTTACAGAGCTGTGCTTGTATCTAAAAGTGATTTCTAAATCCTTGAACAGTACTAGTGAGGATTAATGGGAATGTCACTTTCCAGCAATTATCAGAAATCAAAATTTACCATTCTGCAAACGGCTACCACAAGGCCTAGATATTTCTAAAAATGAAAAAATAAACTCTCAGTTTCTAATCAGGAGTTAAAAATGGAAAAAAAATTTGCAGCCTTAATAATTGTCTACCTGGGCCCAAAGTCTTTTAAGTATTTCTTTGGAAAAATGCACACTGCATTGACTTGAGGAGACCAGAAGAGACCACTTTCTCTGCATTCCACAGCCAGTTTCAAATGCTCACAACTTGTTAGGGCATATATTATAGTGCAAGTGGCCACAGAGATGTGGCTCTGGAAATGGCCCTGTGTGACCAAGAGGGCTGAATGAGGAGAGACACTGAGTAGCTGCCAGGGCAGGGAGTGGAGTGACAAGAGATGGGATGAGGGCAGCTCCAGCCAGACTGTGGGCAGGCAGAAGCAGGGGCAAGGGGGCACTGCTGGAAAAAGTCAGTTCCTCTTTCCAAAAGCTGGGAGCTGAGGAAAGGCAAACCATCTGGCCCTGTGCCAGAGCCACAAAAATCCCTTCCTTCCTGCCTGAATTCAAAGGAATAAACACAGCTTCACAATTAACAGTGCTGTGCTGTTAAACCCAGTGTGCTTTTGTATTCATCTTGATGTTTGTTGTATCTACTGGAATCCAGTGAACTTACTTTTTCCTTCCTTGTATGACCTTTTGTTACTCCTGCTCTCAAATGCATTCAGTGTCCGCTGTGGCTTGGCTTCAATCATCCTTCTGGGCAATGGAGAGAGTTCAATTAACTGCAGGAAGGGTTGGATGCCATCATGCAGCATACAGAGAAGAATAAGTGGCAAAGTGTGTATGTGAGCCCAGTGCAGAGCCAAAGGGAGACTCCTGTAGCCAGGAGAGTCAGAGACCTCCCTTTGATTTTGGGAGTGCAGAATCATGTGTGAAGCTCTTCTGGGAGAGTGAGCCATTGGTTTCCTGCCACAGAGAAGTGCCACTGTAGAAGCAGAGGCCCCTGTGGTCACTCTGGTCAAAGTGAGTTACCCTCTGCAGCAGGGTGTCTGCAAACGGCAGCTCGCTGACACATCCACCCTCTCCCAACTGCTTTATCTGACACACCTCTGGGACACAGATTAATTTGTGTCACCTGACAGGGAAGGAGTATATGCTAATAGCAGGTAAAGGACTTCAGTATCCAGGTTTGCTTTTCTCTCCTCACAAACCCCTCCAGCTTTTGGATTATATGTCATCATAGCATATGAGATGAAGGAGCTAATACAAACATCCTAACACGTGCAAAAAGATAATGCTTCTCTAGACTGGCTTTGCTTCATCAATATAACAGGCTGTGATACTGGCACCTGGAGAAATAGCAAAATCACTCTGAAAGGGAATAATGCTCTGTAAATTCACTAAAGTGAATTTCCAGGGCTCTAAAAACAGAAATGCAATAAGTTTACAAAAACCCCAGCAGCAAAGATACCCCAGCAACCCAAGAATTGCATCTTATCTGACCCTGACAGAAAACTTTTCTACCTGAGCTCAAATTACCTCATATAATGATATTGCAGCTTCATCGTAGCATTGTTCCTGGGAGACAGACCTTATGTCTTTTATTGCTCACCTCATGTTGTCACAAATGTTTCAGTAACAACTTACTTGTGCTCTAATTAGGGAAAAAAATCCAAGCCTTCAGAGCAGATTGGTCTCAAAGTACAGGCTAGAGTGTGTGGAGATTCACAAGACCTGAAGGCCTAACAAAGCCAATAAATCAGAGCTCACAAACCAGCTTTGTGCTGACATGATTTATCTTCCAGGGCTGACCTGCTTGGATATGATTTTATAATGAAGGCAGTCAGAGATGTGAACAGTAGACTAAAAGAAGCCATTCACAGTGGTGAATCTGAGACTATTTATTTTACTATAACCCCAGCACCAATCTGTGAGATAAATCTAAAATATACTACTATTACAGTAGTAGGTGACTGATTTAGGTGAAACAAGGGCTCTAGATTTGTCATAAAGGACTTCTTCCCCATCTCCATCCCAGACATTATTTCTGGTAGTGAAATATTCTTAGTAGAAAAGTCTAAGAAATACATCTGCAATGGCTGGAGACAATGGATGCTTAGCCTGAAAGATATACCTGAAGTAGCTCACCATGGAGTTCTGTCAACACTCACTGTCAGCATCAATAGGGAGCACCATATATGTAATTTTTACCACAGATGTGTTTGCAATATTCTGAGCCTGTCTAGCTGTCCCTTCACTGCAGGAGCCAGTGACAACTTAATTCTGAGGGTTATAAAAATAGTAAACCACCTCCAATATGGTCATTGTTAGGAAAGTATTGCACATTGTCTTTTTGAGGGAAATGAAAATAAAGGTGCTGTTCTTCAGAAATATGTGCTTTCTCAATAACAAAGTGTTGTTTTGCTCAGTTCTGCTTCAAATTAATTCCAAAAACTTTACTTATATTATAGGATTTTCATCTGATACTAATAGGAACACGAGCATCTTGAAAAGCTTAAAATAAAGGATAGTTTTAAAAGTGGGGCATGTTGAAGGGGATTATTTTTTTTCATTAGTGTGGGCAGCTGTAAACCACCAGGACCAAAGCAGCCTGAAACTCTGGTGGATTTTCAGATCCTTGTTTTCTCTTTTCAGAAACAGAGAATGTTACTTGTAGCTGAATTCAGAAAAACATAACTTTTTCCCAAAGATGCATTACTTCTTATTTGTGGTATATGAAATAAGTTATTCTTTAAAAGAAAGAGGTGGCAACTCTAAATGCATAAGCTCTAAAAATTGTTATAATTTTCTTTACATTGAGGTGCAGACATTTTTACTACGGCATTATGGGGGATTTCTATAGTCTACAGAGAGATGAAAGATTACCCATGTCACCCAAAAATGCATTTCACCAGCATCCTAGAAGCTCCATTCTACTTATATAAATGGATGGCATAAATAGCTTTTGAGCATCAGATAAGTACTGACTGTGAAAGCACTCAGATACATTTCAGTGGTCTTTGCTCCAGTGTCTTTAGAGACCAACTTATTCACATAAGGAAATGCCTTTTTATTCCCATGCTCCTGATTGTTTCACATTGCAATTTAGCTAGTATAGAGCATAGCTAGCACAGTCTGGCCAGTATTTATATGGAAATGCTTTTTAAACAGTTTTACAAATGCATAAAATAATAAATGTAATTAATCAATGAGGTTATACTTCATCTCTGCTTTAGCCTCTAAGGTTCAGAAAGTGACCATAGAATGAACAGCTATGTTAAAGAGACCTCTTCAAGGACATTGAAAACATTGCTGTGATTAATGCTTTGGGAATAATTAAGAACAAAAAGAAAACTTTAAAACACATTTAAATTGTTTGCTTTCAACACAGTGTTAATAGAAAACTTACATCCTCAAAAATTTTGGGGTTTTTTTTAGATATACTTAGTCAATCTCTTTACTTTTAATTGGTCACAACAGTCTAGTAATACAATTTTTCTACACTGACTGGATGAAGAAATATCCACATGGGTAAACTTCAAATCAAGCATCTGTGGGTATTTATAAAAGCAAATTTCAAAGTTACCATATTTACCTTGACAGTGAAATATGCAAGCCTAGCTGCCAAAAATATCTTTACAAATTCAAGCAATTATTTGAAAGGTTTTTTCTTCCTTTGGGTGTAGTTCAGGTAAAACTGGATCATCAGGCAGATTCTACATACAGCCTTCAGATATTCTACAGATTGTGGCCAGACCTTGGACTCTCTGGCTGGACTATTTGTTCCAGTCTAAGTGATAAATTACAGTAAAGAATCAAACTATTTATGCTGCCATCATGGTTAGTTTAAAGAACATTTCAGTGTCAAACTAGTAAGGCTGTTACCCTGAGTAGAAGACAACAGATTTTCATCAAAGAGATAATCAGAATCACACTGAGAAGTGATCTTCATCAGGGAATGGTATCCCTATCATTCTTTCAGACTTGCTTTGGAATCAGGAAATTCCACAAGGTTTTACTTTCCAGTGAATGCTCTTTGAAATCCTATGAGTCTGATGTTGAAATTATTCAAAGGGCAGGATTATCAGATAGAGAGAATTATAGTGGCAGAGTTGGTTGGGATTAAACTGCTGTAGAAATACTAACTAGGGAGAGTTCAAAAATGAAAAATTCTACCTATACCACAGCTACTCAATATTTTAATTTTTCCCTCCTGAGGACCATTGCCACTTTGTCTCTTGGGGTGTATGCATTGTGGCTAGAAAGCCCAGAAAAAGGTTGCAAGTCAAAGATGGTTTCCACAAAGACAATTTGCAGAAAACAAAGAATAACTATAATATGTGATTGCAATAAAAGAGACAGTTTTCTTTTCAAAGCCACCATCCTACATCTTGTTCCATAATGCAGCGACTATCAATTGCATTGGAGGAGGAGATAGAGGAAACCAGAAGTGAAGCAATCAACCATGAAATTTTTATTATCTTCTAAGAATTTCTGTCAGTTTTTCAGTTTGTTTTATAAAAGACTGGAATAATTTCAAGTGACACAAGGCTATATCCTAAATTAGGATGGATACTGTGCAGCAAACACATAGAACAGAAAGTAAATAACTAGAACAACAACAAAAAAGATACTCTGTCTCTGAAGTCCTTGTGCCATGGTGATTGCTGCAAACACTGAGTAAACAGTAGCCAGGAATAGCCTGATCACATGGCAGAACATCCCACTTTCTTTAATGATCCTTCATTGACACTGTTTTTTGAATTAGTCAATATTTCACATATAAGAGAGATGCAACTGGAGAAGCCGACTAATGAATAGCTGAAAGAAGTGTATAATCCACCATAATTTTTGTGCTATTTTAAATAAACACAATTTCACAACAATTAACTTTCCATCTTCTCCCTCTCAGCATTCATCTCCTGCTTACTACTGAGGTTCTAAGTCCTCCACTGAGTTCTATGCATTGAGAACTTTGTGTCTGGCTGAGCACCCAGTGTTCAACATATTATGATTAAAATATTTGTGATATACAAAATTAATCATAGTCAATGGTCTGACCAGCACGTCTCAAGGCAAAATTGAAAGATTGATTACCTCACTTTCAGGTAAGAAACATGGAAAAAATTTTAAATTATAAAATATATATACCCACTGACATTTAAAATAAACCCCACAGGTTTATATGCACAGCTTATATGCAGGCTTATATGCACAGCTGAATCTAATCTTTAAAGCAGTTTAGATAGCTTCCAAGGAAATAACCAGAGGAAATATCTTAGGAGATCTCTGTATTCTCTCTTCTAAATCCTCCAACTTCTAGAGGCTTTGATGTCCCAAAGTCTTAGCTTCTTGGCTTGGCCTTGGCTTCTATCTTGACTTCAGGCTTAAAAATATCTCAGAAAGATTCATCCATGCCTATTCCCATTTGTACAGCAAAGACCAGAATGAGACCTCAGTGATCTGCTCACAGACATTCATTGTTGTGGTGGAAGCAGAAGAGGGAGCATAATAAATGTCACTTATTTAAAGGAACGGGGGTTGGATGGGCTCACAGCTGCCTGATCAACAGCTGCAAGTGCAATGCAGCTCCACATGGACTGGCACACAGGGCTCAAGTGGAAAGGATGGAACTTGCTCTGGCTGTATTATTTTGCTGGACACGTTGATATAGGGTCCTCATTAAGCAGTGACTGATTAAAGCTACCTAATTAAAGCAGGGGACAGCAAAAAAAATGGAGTGGTGGAGGAATTAGGTACCACAGACCATCCTGTCACGCTGCTTGCCTTGAATGTGCATTGGTCAGGGTGATATGCAACACAATTCCAGGAATTAACTCTTCCAGCTGATACTATTGTTTCTGACTGAGAGCTCCCATGCCACAAGGATTAATTCAATCTATACCATTATTTAGTCAGCAACGACAGATGCTCATTCAGATATCTTGGCAGAAGAAGACGGCTCCACTTAACAGTAGAGCTTGCATGTCACCCCACGAGAGTTGTTCCACTGTCATCTTCTGGTCCTCAGCACCCCTTCATATCTAAGGCTCTGCTTATATGCACTTCATTCTCTGTGTGTATGTGTGACATTTAAAATAGATATTTGGCAATAACATCTCAGACAAAGCAGTACCCTGTCTGAGAAAAAGTGGAAGATCATTACTTAGATGAGGAAAATGGAAAGTCGAAGAGAAACAAGCTATTTGTTCTCCTCCTGCTCTGTTTCCCCTGCAAAAGCTGTTTGCCCAGTCATCCTGTCCCTTCAGCAAAGGAAGCAGAACTGCCTGCAGCCAGCTTTTCTGCTGTGGTAAATGTCACTGCTGTCTCCTGACCAGGTCCTCAGCTCCCCTCAACAGCCGGCAGTCTGCCCACCGTGCACAAAGGGCCCGCTCCATCCCTCGCCTCCTCTGCCAGCCCCAGGAATCTTTGGCTCAGTGGAAATCCATGGAGAAAAGCCAGCATAAATAACAGAGGAAGGAGACCTGGTATTACCAAATGAGTTAAAAGGACTCCAGGTCTGGCATTTGGGGCTGCAGTACTTCGAATTTCTCCTCACATCTGAGAAAGCTGTGAAACCCTGTGCCCAACAGGATTTTCTGGGGCAATAGTCTGCCTGGCAAGACTCAACTCAAGAGCAAATTTGCTTAAGGTGGCACACCAATTCTTTGCTTGTAATAAAGAAGTATTTTTTATTAGTTTCTAACAAAAGAAAAGTAAAATGTTCTCCACTCAAGTGCTGAGCTGAAGCTGGGTGACCAGGGGTCTGCCATGTACACCAAGCAGCTCCCAGCACTCTTCACGTGTCCTCCTTGGCTGGGATGCTTTCTGGTGGGAGGAAGCTTTGGGGACTGAAAGTCTCCCACTGAGAAGCCATTGGAATAGAAGGCATAAAGGCTCCCATGGGTTTGGTTGGAGAGGTCCTTGCAGAACGCACTATTTAAAGAGCAGGACTCAGTTTCCCTGGAAGACCAGTCGGTCCATCCAACAGCCCTGCACGATCCCTGGGAAACCTCCCAGGTGCATGTCCTGTGAATTATTGCCTGCCAAAAGAGGGCAAGGGTAGAAGCATATTGCAGAGGTAAAACTAGATTTTTCTTTCCCTCACAGCAGGACACATCTGAGCATAGGGAAAACTAGATAAGATAGATGCTGAGGGTGTTGTGATTCGATGTATGGGAAGGCAATGGTACAAGAAAATACTAAACAGGCTGAGATTGCTGAGGCTGGAAAGGACTCAAGGCAGGATGGCTGAGGTGTGTAAATACTAAAAGATCTGGAGATGGTGGGTGGGGAATAGCTGCCACCTCCTGCCTCAGCACAAAATTAAGAGTACCTCTTAAATTAGCAGGCAGCAAGCAGAAAATAAATAGAGGAAGCCCCCTTTCACACAGTGGAAATTAAATTCTGGAACTTATTGTTCCAGGATGCTGCCAAGGCCAAAACCCAACTGGATGTGAGCAGGGTTATGTGAGGGCTGCACCAAGGATTGCCATCAAACCTCCCAGCCACTTCGGCTCGGCCACTCCCCGAGGCACTGGCAGCCAGGCACAGCACCAGGAGAGAGGCAGGAGCAACCAAGAATGACTCACATTTCCTACTCCTTTTCTTAAGCATTTCTGGGAACACCAGGGAACTCTTTGTACTGGGCCAAGGCACAGGCTTCACTGTACAGAGCACAGGGTCACCTGCACTATTGTTCTGACCTGCTCTGGCCATTCTTTTGCATTCGTATAACAAACTGGGGGCATTGTTTTCTGAAGTGACTAAAGGCAGGTAAAGATGCTTGAGAAATTATCATGCTTGCCAAAAATACCTTTCAGACGACTAAAATTGCTGTGGAGGATTTAGCCTTAATTCAGAAAATAATCCTATTATTAAAGAACATGCAAGAAGAGAAAAAATGAACTACCAGAACCACTCGTGTCAACTTTTTTGAGTGAAATCAATTTTTTTTCCAAAACATCAGTATGAGGTAAAAGCCTGCTGTTATTAAAATTAATTGTAACAACCTAAACATTCCATTAGATTGAGCACAGCCTGAGGGACAGGCTTGATATATTTCTTTTTCAGGTTGCTAAAAGGAAAGAGAGGAGCACATTTCTGGGATGTGTTTTAGGGGAACAATGCCCAACATCAGAGGTGCTGTCATGGAGAGTCTATCCCAGCAGGACACAGAGAAGCTGCCACCCCCTCACTGAAGCCTCCCTCAGTCACGGCTACTCTCACAGGGACACAGGGCAGGAGGCTGGGCTGGCAGGGCTGCACACCTCCAGGCACCAGTGCTGGCCAGGACTGAGAAACCCAGCAGTCTGGCACGTGCTGAAATAGAGACATCTTTCCTTCCAGAAGCAGGGGATTTCCTGAGGGAGAGGAAGCTGCAGCATCCTTGCTTCAGTGGTAAAGACCCCTCCAGGGGAAGCCACGAAGCTCCCTCCTATGTTACAGGATTGCCCAAGCACACAGGCTCAGCTGCCTTGGCTCAGCTGCCAACAGAGGCTTTGGTGAGAACATTGCTCCTCAAAACACCTGCCCCACGGCCCATACCAAACACCAGGCATATGCATTCCACAGGAAAGAGGGCAAGGGAAAAAAACTTGTTTTTATGGAGTGACAAAGGCTGCCAGATGGGCTACCAACACACCTGGGAGGCAGCAGCAGCAGCATTTGGGGGTCAGCAAGTGTCTTCAGGGGTCCTGCAGGACACTGCAGATATGAGCATCTAAGGAGGAATCTCTGTCTTTGCTTTGAGACCACAGAGGGGTGACTGACCTCTTACCCTTTGGTGTGAAAGAAAAAATGTGATAATTCAATCCTCCAGGCAACAGAGGAGTGGGAGGCAATGCATACCCACACCAGAAGAATTCTTAAAGATAGTCCCATCACCAAAGTTATCACTCAACTCAGAACTTTTCAAGCAGGAAGGATCACCATGTTTTCCAACCCTAATTACCAGCTGTCTGAAACAATGACATAATAAACATTAATGAATTGCATCAGTAATCATATCCTGAGAAGAAGAACCAGATGCACTAAGTATCCTACTGAACTCTAAACCTCTCATAACAGCTCTCTGAAAGAGTATTTACAAAAGTACTGCTGTTCAAAGCTGGACATATCGTTCCGGAGGAACAGAGGAAACTAAAACAAGAAAAGAAATTACCTTGACAAGTAGCTTTACTATAATAGTGCTTTTGTTAAGCCTGTAAAGAGGGCAGCTGTTGGTACTGTTCATAATGCATTTGAAAGGAAGGAAGGGGGTAAACTAGTGAAATGGTGGAATGATCCAGATTTTTATCAGCTAGTGTAATTTCAAAAAAAGACAGAAAAGTCACAGATTTAGGTAGCTAATTATGTGGAGCCTCATGTTGTTGTTGGACCAAAATGACTGCAGGAGGCAAAAAATTAGTCCAGCAATTAAAAAGATGAACTTTCTCCATACTCTTCCCCCTCAGTGCATGCTGCTGAGTGCTCTGGCTGTCCTCCAACAGAGCACTCTGACATTCATAACCCAGCCAAAGCCACCAGCTCAGGTGTTTACTGGTAAGTAAGGGCCTAAATGTGTTGCTGGACCAAGGCCGAAAGGGTTGGCGAGTTGCAGCCTGCAGGTCTCTGCATCCCCAGGATAGCATCACTATATTCCATGTGGATGGCAGTTTCTTGGCCTGTGAGTTTCTGGTGGTCCCTGAGGCGTGGGGAGGTCATCTGCAAAATGTCATCTGCTGTTATTTTGTTTTGAGCCAAGCACAGGGTTTCTTACACACACAGAATGGGAAAGCAAACCAAAGCCATTTTAACCTGGCTTGGTTGGTGTGCTTGTAAATAAGAGTGGCAACACAGTGTTAAATGATCTGAATTTTCCCAGTGCGGGGGAGGTTCATCCTTGAATTACAATTTGTCAGGCCTTCACATTATCAGAAGTAATTAAAAATCAAACTGCAAATAATTTCCTGTTGACTGACTAGTCACATGCCAGTCAAATCTCTGGAGGATGTAGCTGTTCCTGTAAAAGAAAGAAGGAACCCTTGCTGGATTGTGAAAACGGGTGAAAAAAAACCCAGAATTATTTCTTCTTCTCCCAGAATAGTAACCAGAATTAGACTATGACCTTTCCAGAGCGATGCATGTAATTAAGGAAATCAAAGCTACTGCTATATCTCTGAGGCAAAATAAAAAAAAAAAAAAACAAAAAAAAAAAAAAACCTGTTTTGATCACATTTACTTCTTTTTATAAGCCATGAAAGCCTGGATGTTCAGTGTTTAGACTGACGTTCCCTCTGCAAAAGAGGAAGCGCACTACTGCACATAAAAAGGAATGTGGGGGAAATAAAAAAATACCTGAATGAAACATCAGCTCCAATATACCTTTGTGATGTCTTGGCTCTTGTAGTATTCAAATGTAGAGGTTATTTTCACTTCCTCTGATGCCTCATGAATTCCCTCAGGGATTGTGATTGGAGCTTCAAACAGCAAAAAGGAAAAAATTCTTTTTTATCATGGAAGCAGATAAAATGGGCAGAGGCAAGAAAAGCTCCTTTTGTTCTGATCTTTCAGACCTCAAAACATATTTAAATTCATGCAAATATGTATTTAAACCTCTTACAAACCAAGAGTATGCATTCTTTTTACCTTTCTAAAAATGTATTTTAATTTCAATATTACATGTATTATTTTCCTTTCTGGTATAGGAAAATGTTGTTGTTTCTATTTAGATAATATCTGTTATTTCTGTTCTGTGTTACTTGTTATTTATTGAAGTTTAAGCTGTTATGGTCTTACATAAATCCTTCTTAGCACGTGGATTATTGATCCTATAATCCATAATAATATTGTCTATTCTGTCATCCAGCTGGCAGCAATAAACACTGAAAACACACATTCTAAAATTTGTTGTGAAATTCTACTCAAACGAAAACCAAACCCAAAACAATAAACATGGTCAACAAATTACACTTCTAAATAAATATTGTGATTTTTCTCTAAAAATGCCTAAAGACAGTAGACCATATTATTAGATTTATGGTCTATTAAATTTTAGGCTTAAAACTAAAACAATTCTCTAGTGATTCTTTACACACCCTTCAATATTAAGCTTGTTTTATTTTGTACTTACAAAATTATATTCTTTTACCCTTCTGAGGAAAATGCTTTGTTGGCTTAGGTTGTTTTGAAGGGCTCAACACAAGCTGTAATGTGCAATAGTTAGACCAAACAGAGAAATTTTAGCAGGCCTTCATATTCTGTGCCTGACACCTAATCTCTGCCATGAGCAAGAACTACAAGCCTGGATTTACAGTGTGCCTTGAGTTTGAGGTTAGCTTGTGATGCCATCAGCTGCCCAATTCCAGCTTGCTCTGGAGCAGGTCTGGAAGACTCCTCCCATCTGTCCACATGGGCAAATTTTGCTGTTGGAGCGGAAATATGGCCTGTTGCAGGGCTGCTTCTGTGGGAGCTTAGACACTTCTCTCTTCCAACCCAGTATCCTCACAGGTTAATGGGGTGTTGCAACCTGCACATCTGATTTTCTGTTTGGTCCCAAATCTGGATTTTTTTGTAAATATGTGCTAAAGGTAAAGTCATCATAAATGGAATAGAATTTGGGGTTTGACAGTAAGTCTGTGCAAGATTTCAATTTCACAGAGATGTGAAGGGTGTGTTATGCCATCTCCTAAGGGTCCAGCTGTGATGCTGAGAGCACTTCTGAGACAGAGCACTGTCCAGCATCACATTCACTCCCTATTTCTGCTGCTCTTAGCATTAAAAAACAACCCACCAGCTCAGGAACAAAGTCAATCCATCTCAGTGATGATGGGCTAGCAGAGAGGCTATTGTTTACTTGCATCAAATCTAGGAACTGGGTCATTTTCAAACCCTGAAAGCTTGAGCTGCAAGGAGGCTTCATGTCCCCTGTGCTTGGGGCTGTGTAGCTTCCTGGCTCACTGTGGTAGCACCTCAGGGGAAGCACTGCAGGAGAGTGAAGGTCCCTGTGCTGGCAGGCTTGATTAGTTCCTCATTGTCCAACTTTTTAGCACAGTTTGGGGGTCATAAGACCCCAGGTGCTCTTCAGCACCCTGAGGTCAGCTTGGGAGCTCATGACAGGGCACAACTCTCTCCACAGAGAAGGCAGAGCCTTCTGTCAGGAGAAGATCACGCAAGGGTTTTGAAGAGTGTCAATTTCTCCTGGGTTTTCCTGTGGGAAAGTATGGATAGCCAGTTTGAAGATCTCAGTCAAGGCTTCAGTAAAAACCCAACTGAAGTTCCAGCAGTAGGTAAAACTGAAGAGACTACACAAATCCAAATTAAATACATTCAGTTTCAGAAAACTTATGTGTCCCCATCTTATCTGTAGCAATATGTGGCTGTTGATAATGCCTGGTTTATTCACATTATTTTTTACTTACATAGCTGTTACAGTAAGTGCTTCATAAATCACTTGTGGTTGGGGGAAGTTCCTACAATCAGTCTACCCTGGGAAATATCCAAACAAGGTAGTAATTCTTTCATGCAGGCAGAGAATTAATTTCTTCTGGTAAATCCAAGTAGTTGATTAGGTTGGTCCTGCCTCTGGTGATCAGTTCCCCTCTTCAGAGGTGGTTTCTCCTCTCCAGCTCTCAACATTTTCCAAGCCACTGGCTGGAAAAACCATCTCTGCACTTTGTAGTGCACATCATATCTGGGATGTCGCAGCACACAACTGGTGAAGGACCTTACAGTTGAGATGATTAACCTATAAAAGTTTAAGATTTTTATTTTTCAGATACATTGTGAAGTTTATTTATCTTTTTTCATAAGGAAGAAAAATATGTCAGCACAATAAGTGTACTCCTCTGCCCATTCGCGCTTCACAACTTTTCAGCCCATCAATCTCAGCCATCCTTTATGAGGTGGAGTTTGATTCTAAAATATATTAATTTTCTAAAAGTTTTGAAAAAAGGTGTGGAAGAGGACCCTGTCAGTTCTTCTGCTGGGAGATGAATGAGCCCAATTTGTATTAAATGGCAGAGAATGCATACCGAAGAGCTATCATGACTGCCGTAAGTGTAAAAAATGCTTTGGTTAGAGATTGCCGTGCATTGTATACCTGAGACACAAAGCTTTAGGAAACAAGGCATCATTAGTCCTACTGATCAAAGACTTTGGCATTTGGGAGAGAGACTCTGGGGAACAGGCTTATGCAGTGATATTCACTGACTTGGGGTGATTATGTCAGGAGATTGGCTCTAGTTGTGACAGGTGAGGCAGAGGCAGCTGATTTAGCACTTTAATATTCTATTTGGTTGGTGAGAAAAGTAATACATGTAAAGAATGTATAATGCCTTTGGTGGAGGCTTTTATACATCTACATGAATATGACCAAGATTTTTTTAATCTAATATACATGTCTATTAGAGGGAGATCATATTCCCACTTCTCTTTCATAAGGTCTATATATCCTCCTTAGACATGTAGTCATGTTTACTTTGTAAAATCCTTCCTTGTACTTGTGGATCAATTAGCCTTATTTCTATACTGTATCCATCCAAATTCTTTCATTTTAAAAATCACAAAAGAGGAAAAAAATCACATTAAAACCCCATTCAGCACAGTGGTATTATGATGGTTATGTTACTATGGAAACATCTGTGTGAAGAGACTATGATACTCTTGAAGATTAGCATTTTATCCCATATTTCCAATTATGTCATCAGACTGGATTTTCAGTGGCATAAACTGACATAACCACAGGAAAATTAAGTGATTTATAATGGGTAAAGATGTGAACTGGCAATTATTTGAGAAAAAAAAACCCAAATAATTTACGTGATGGAGAATCTAAAACTGCTGCTGCCCCATGCATAGTTGAAAGGTTGGATTAAGTTCTATTTGAATCACCCTGGAATAATTGTTGTTTCTTAATGAGTCCTAGGATTCAAGTGGGCAATGGGAAGTCACACAGTCTGACTTAAACTAATTTTAACTAGATAGGGTACTAAATGTGGTGCTTTCTGGCAGCAGAGACTACACTGAGGCACGGGGCACCTCTGCCTGTTCTCCTCACTGGTGTCTCTGCGTGTTCAGGCCTCACCAGCTCTGTCAGACCTGCTCGCCCCACACCGTGTGTCTGGGCACGTTTCCACGCACAGCAGCCATCCTTTCACTCGTAGGCTGGGTCCCCAGATCAGCACAGCCTCTTCTCTTTGCAGAGGAGCACTTCCCGTGCTGTTGTTCATTGTGGTCAGTATCCCCTCAACCTTCTCAAAGGCTCTCCAGGTATGGCTGGCTTGTTCTCATCACCCTGCTCCTGCTCGTGTCTGACACCTAGGAACAGATATTGGAGGTATGCAGTAGTAAATACCTGCAAAACATCTCAAAATGTTTTGTGTAGTAGGGGTTTTTTTGTATCAGCAAAACAACTGAATTTGATAGATGGTCCAGTCTTTCAAGAAAGTTTTCTACTTTGTTTCATTTTGATAAACTGCATGGCCTTTATGGAATCAAAATTCCTTCAAGACCACAAAGAAAAAAAGAATTCCTATATTGAAAATCATCAAGTGTATGATTAAACTGAGAAATGTGATAGAATTATTTAAAAGATTAAAAACAAAATGTAAAGTAAGAGCTGGTGCACAAGATTTAGTTTTGGCCACGTGTTCTTGGATTGATAATAAAACAACATATTAATAACATCATCAGCGACAAAGACCTTCAAAACAAAGATATAACCACCCATGCATTATAACAATCCATACACAACAACACTTGAAATAAGCATGGTATCAGTTCCCTCTTCAGGAAAGATTCATCTATGTTGTTAAAACTTACCAGTAAAAAATCATGCTGATGCAGTCTGAACGAAGTGAGATCCCAGAGCAAGGAACTTGAAGTGCTCCATCTTCAGTCTCAGGGCTCATCTGCCCTCATGCCTGTACCCCAGAGCCCAGGCTGGGGGTCAGCTGTGAAGCAGGCAGTGGGGAGCACTGTGTCCCCGGAGCACAGACCAGTGTGGCCATGGGATTGCTCTGGTTGGCCTAGCAGGTCAAGCAAAAAATGGACTTTTCTGTAAAATACTCATATGTTTTCACAGATGTTGAAATAGCATCTAGTATTATGTGTGTGATTGAATATAATTGTAGCTATATAGCCCAATGATCTGAGTTTGGCTGTATTGATGTCACTGTATGATCTCATCCAGGCTGATGCTGCAGATTAGCTCAGCTCCAATAATTGCAAGGTGACTCCCTCTACATCTCTGGGTAAAACAGTCAGTCCTAAAAAACATAATACACAGAGCTCCTTCAGAAGCCAGTGGTAGTTAAGGGAAAATATATAAGATTGGCTCCAGTGATATAATGTCTTGGTTTAGAAGACAGGTATCCACTAGGGAAAGCTGGAGTTTCCTTAGAGTGGAGAATGTTAACCCCCCTCCCTCTGAATTATTATAATTTTGCAATTAAGGGCTTTCAGGCAAAGATATAGGAATAACAGTTCTTTTACTAGGAATGTTAGAAATACAAATGTAGTAGTACAAAAAGACAAGTAAACAACAAACAAACAAAAAACCCAGAAAACCCTGACAGAGTCAGGGACACAACCTGACACCCTGTTGGTCAGGGTGTTTGGGAGCAGTCCTCCTGGAGAAACAGATGTGGTTCTGTTGGAGTAGATGATCCCGTTGAAGAAGGGTCCAGTGATGCTGAGATGAGCCTGATCTTCCTCTGGGGTCCAGTGGAAAACAGGATTGCCTGGTGTTCTGAGTCTCAGTTTTTATCCAGGTAGGGACCCTGGAGCCCCCACCACTGGGTGGAACATCTCATAATGGCATGATGTAAATGTGTCCTGTCATTGGTGAGCCTTAATGGCCCATTAGCAGAAAATATCCCCCTGGAGGGAGGATGGGTGGTGAAAGAGATAAGAAACAGTACTCCACCCGGTTTTAAAAACTCAACCATTATCAGAAAGGCATCTGCCCCCCATTCCCCCAGAGTAATAAAAAATAAAGACAAAACATTTCCCCAACTGCTTTCAGCAGATGAAAATAGAATACACATTTTTGCTTCCATAATCCAAGATATATAATTTCCAAGAAATAATTTTTTTAGCAATTTAACTTGAAATATTGAAAGTTTTAAATCAAGGGAACGAGTTTTTCTGTTCCACTTATTCAACAAAACATACTTCTGCCACATCTTGCTGTTAACTATGTCTCAGTTAAGTGCATGCCATTATTTTGAACAGATTTCTTTTAAAAAAGGAGAACAAGGAGGAGGGAGAGGGAAGAATAAGCAGAAAATGAAAATGAGGAGAGAAACTGTGGTTTTGCCTTTTTCTTCTGCATTAGGAAAAAAAAAAAAAAAAAGACTGAAGTTTCTTGTAAACTAAGTTGCATATCATTTCCCACCATGTTGATAAGGGAGGCAATCTGAACAATATGCCCTGTGTGCCACCTAGACTGTATAGGAACTGCTAGGAACAGGGAGGAGACAAATTGTTAGCAAGCCAAAGTGAATATTGTGCCAGCGCTATGACTTTGTGACTGAAATCATGCAAATGGAGAAGGCTCCAATCAGAATCTTTAGACTCTCTTGTTTTCAGCATAGATTTCTCATCTGCCCACATACCAAAAGTTTTTCCAGTGTTGATGTTGTGGTAACTCCCATTGTAGATGTCTAATTTTTCCATCAGACAGGTGACCTTGTAGGAGCAGGGGATACTAGCAGCAGACTCCAGAAAGTTATGGGAAAATTGTTTCATTTTTTACTTGCTTGATTTATTTCCAACAGTAGCAGTAGAGCTCATTCTCCTCTCCATTATAATGCTGTCAATTCAATTGCAATTTCTTTTATTAATAATGTGATTATTAATAGTAACTCATAATTTTCCTCATGGCCCTGGTCTTGAGTTAAAATTTACATAAAGAAATCCTCGTATTTGGCTATAGTACCCCTATGGTACCCTTCAGTGAGTCTGTGAAAAATTATCTGCTTTTTCTTGCCAAGAGTTGGCTGTGAGACGGGTGATTGGATTTGTTCTTTGGATGTCATCATTTCTATTCAGACTGAGATTCAGATACTAAGTGATTTTTTTTGCACCTTCTTAAGATGCCTGAAGAATTAAATAGACATTCATAAAAGGTCCAAAATTTAAATTTGATGAAATATATAATGTGTCCACATAAGCTATTTACATTACTCAAGGGCAATTAAGATAATGATAGTGGAAGATTGATAATCTGGTACTTTTATGAGCCTTCACTTTCATTTTGAATCAAAACTATTCTTACCAAATAACTTATTCCCAGCATTTCAACTATAGATTTGAAGGAGATAAGTAATTCCCATTAATCTTTGGAATGCACAAAACTCAAAAAAGACATGAGCAAAATGTTAGAAGGGCTGGGAAATGTTATTTTCATCCTGTCCTTTCTGTCTTGTCTGCACTAGGATGATCCCTCCTTCTCAGTGACACTGTGGGATGAATTCTGCAAAAGGGCATTTCTGTGTCAATAGTGACTGAGTGATATGGCCAAGCATGACTTTCCTCCCTGCCAAGTTCGTATTTTCAGCTGAGTGGAGGAAAAGAAAATCCTTTTTTTTCAGCTAAGGTTCTCAAAATATTTGTTGTTTCCAAACTCCAGCCAGCAAGACCCACATTAAAGCCATACACAAACTAAAAGATAAGTGAGATCACCCACCTGCAAAATTTTCACCAAAACTGCCAAAAGGGAAAACACTTGCCTGATTTGTACTGGCATGAAACAACATCTAGAGTGCTCCCTTCTTTCTGATACTAGCACATTTTAGTATTCCTGCCAACATTGTAGTCTCAAGGGCACCTTGAAAAAAACAACAAAACTGTTAAAAAATTAGTGATTAAAATACCCTTCTGGAAAAAAAAAATTAAAAGAGCACTACTATTTCTGGAAAGCGTTGGTTTGTTTTCCTTTTTTTAATTAAATTTTTCTAAGGAATTAATAGTCTAGGGATTCAAAGGGAAACAACAGCAGGGTTACATGTGCTCACAGCATGGCGTATCTTGTCATCTCAAAGGTTCCCAAGCAGTTGGTCCACGGAGATTTGAGAGGTCACATAGTTTTAACGCTTCCCCATCTCCTACTGCTTAATCTCATTTGTAATATCTAAAAATACACATCTTGCTTTCCCAGTATAGCTTTCCCATGTAAACTTGGACTTGCTGCCATTATCCCAGGACATGGTGATGTTCTGCAGGGTGGGAGAACAGGACATGTGTTTGCCAAGTGGAAGAGAAACAGTTTCTGAGTGGAACGGGAGGATTTCCCTGAGATAATGTTTCTATTCATTCTGAAAAATTACCAAGGACGTTTTTATTAAATAACATTCAGACTGGTTTCAGACACCTCTAAAGAAGGAATTCTGTCTCTCTGGTCAGGAAGCTGGGCTAGGCACTCCCTGTGGGAAGCAAGAAAGAGCTGAGGTGTCTGTGCCTGGTGCATTTTATGCTTATGCATGGCAACTACTGCTTAAAAAATTGAATCAAGTCAGAGAATTAGAAGCCCTTACAGAGCACCTCAGGGGATGCTATTCCCTGGAAGGCATATCTAAATTGTCTACTCTAATCAGTTCATTCTTGCTTTTAAATATTTTGAGGACATAAGTATCTTGCTCCAATAAAACATACCAGTGACTTTAAATGATACTTTCAGTGACACACACTAATTTTAGCACACAATTTTGCTTTAACTTGTTATTTTTTATAATGACCTTAGCCTTCCCAAAGCCTTTGTCAAAACCCCAGGCCTTTGTCAAAACTGTTTGCATGCACAAAAATTTCTGTAAGAATAATGCCTGTTTCTCTCCATGAAGATTTATTGCTGTCATTTGCAAGAATGTTGCTGGGGAAACAGTGACTCCTAGTCATATTTCACATGATGCCTACAATTAATCTGTTTGCAATTCAGACTGGATGGCTCTTTCACTTAGAACATCTGTTAACAAATTTCTTCAGATAGATAATTTATCTACACGTGTATTTTGAACAAAACAGAATCACATATTAGACCTCACTGACAATTATTTTCTCTGAAAATATTTTTCCATTTAGCGTGTTCAAAAAGCATTACATTGTTAATCTCCTTGAGACAGTGGTTCAAATAGGTTTATTAACAGCTATTAATCTCAATTAATTGATACAAAAATATCTAGATTTTGAAAGAATGCTTTCTCTCAGGAGTTAGGTTGATTGTACTTTAAACCATTTCTTATTTGACTATCTGCACAACATGTTTGGAGGTAAAGGAAATGCAGTAGCTTACCGCTAAGGACAAACTTGATAGTGATGATGTGAATATAAAAATGGGGTTGTATCCATGCATTCAGTGAAGGAAAGTAACTAGCATTCAAGTGAAATTGGTAATCAAGAAAAGTCAATCTGTGTGAACTCATCATCATCAGTCTGAGAATGGTTGTTGATTGTTTTGCTTCAGATCTGGTTTGCATGGACTCATTTTAGTTTGACCTAATGAATCCCACACCAAGACTCACTGAGTCTGAGTTCATCTAAGAAAAGTACACACCATTAACTGCATCTGTAACCTGCTGCTTTAGTCAAAACATTAGGAGCTCCAGGGTCAGGGAACATTATCTTCCCCTGAGAAAGTCAGCTACCATTTCCCCAAGAGTCAAAATAGGAAACAAATGGGGGAACAGCACAGACTCGGGAAGGCAGTGATGTATGAGCTGTCTGTGTCTTGGTACATTATGTAAGGGTTAGGAAGAGAGGAGAAAAAGGAATTCTGGAAAATAAATCTGTTGAGATGGAGAACTGCAGAAAAATGCAGTCTCACTTTCAGACAACCAAAAAAAGATGGCCTTGATAGACCTGAACTTTCTGATCACAGGAACACAGGTGGAATCACCTGTTCTTTCTGCTATGTGGCCTCACCCACTAAACCATCTTCAAGCTTTTTATAGCCATCCCACTTCACAGCCCACAGAGGTTGTTCCAAGCAGGTAAGGCAAGAAAACTTTTGCAAAAATTTCAGACAATTTCAGACATCATTCATGATCAAAGTGAGGCATCTTCTCTTCCATTCAGGCACTTCACTAAAAATTGGTTACTCTTCCAAGCAGAATGAATTGCATTAGATTTTCATCTCCTCTTGATAATTTTCTTTGTTAAGCAAAGAATCATTAGCCTCTTATACAAGCGTGATATCAATCCCTTGTGGCAAGGAATTGGAATAAAACCACTTATGAACTCCTTGGCTTACACCCAATGTTTTCCAGTGCCCTCTGAGTAGTTGCAGTCAGGAGCAGGGAAAATCTATAGCTTGTCTGAAGAATTTTCAGAGTTTATGGCATATGAAAGCAATTTCCCTACAAGACAGTGTTATCATTTTTGAAAATGTTATTTTTAAAAGTAGTATACTAAAAATAACACAGTACAGCCTAGTAGCAGACTACTCATTTTAGTTCCTTTATAAATACACTTTTTGGGATTAAAGAAATTTTTGCCACTCTAGAATACTTCAAAAGGTAATTTGAGCCTGTTTGGAGACAGGACAGAGAAGAACTGTCTGTATTCAAGAAAAGCAAAAGCAGAGCCCTGCAGCTGGGAAAGAATAACCCCATGCATCAGGCTGGGGTTTGAGCTGTTAGAAAGCAGCTCTGTGGAGAAGGATCTGGGGCATCCAGGTGGACAACAAGCCATCCATAAGCCAGCAGTGTGCCCTGGGGCCAAAAATGCCCATGACATTCTGGAATACAGGTCAAAGTTGGTATCCTGCCTCTCTACTCAGCTCTTGTGAGGCACATTTGGAGTGCTGTGTCCAGTACTGAGTTTCTCATGACAAGAGACAATGGAGCTCCTGGAGTGGGTCCAGTGGAGGGCTATAAACATGATGAAGAGACTTTCTCTTAAGAGGGACCTGGGCCTGTTCAGCCTCAAGAAGAGATGACTGAGAGGGGAAATCATCAATGTCTGTGAGTGTCTGATGGGAGGAGTCAGAGGGTGGAGCCAGGCTCTTCTCAGTGGTGCTGAGCAATAGGACAAGAGACAATAGCAGAAACTGATGCACAGGAAGTTCCACCTGAAAATGAGGAAGAACTTTACTGTGTGTGACCAAGCCCTGGAACTCGTTACCCAGAGGGGCTGTGGGATCTCCCTCACTGGAGATGTTCAGGAACTGTCTGGATGCAATCCTGTGCAATGTACTCCCAGATGACCTTGCTGAGCATGGCCCAGATGAACCACTGTGGTCCTTTCCAACCTGACCCATTCTGTGATTCTGTGTATAAGAATGATCCATAAAAATGGATCTGACTCTGCAGTTACAAGGTAGAATTCCAGAACCTGAGCGGATATAGTCCAGCACTACTAATGTTAGAATTATTTTATACCGGCTCCTTACACATGAATATGCAGATTTAAGCCATAATGAAGCATACAGAAACCAGTGGAAGGTCTTCTACTGGACATGTTCCTAAAACTTTAAAGAAATCACCATGTAAATAGGATCAGATCAAAGGATATGGATGCTGGATTAGGCAAGCAACAGATTACAAAACAGCATTAGCATTTGCCCTTTGAAAAGGTTAAATATGTTCTTGTCTTAAATATTGCATTAATGTTCCCTTGAGGACTATTCACTAAAAAGATTTTGGATTGAAATGCAAACAGGACCAGAACACAATCAGAAAGAATGTTTTAGAACTTTGGAGCAGACATTATCAGAAATAAATAACTCAGAAAGCTTTTGAAGAGTCCTAAGTCAGAAGCAGACTTGGAAAAAGGAGGATGCTCTTTCAAGTAATAGAATCTTATAAAACTAAATGAAAGTGATCTGCTTATATTAAACTCTCCAGATTTCAAGGAACTTTCACCTTACCCAGTTCCATTACAAACATGGTGCTCAGAAGCTTCAGTAGTCAGTCTTTGAGAGTGCACAAACATTTTCAAAGCAGCCAATCTCTTAATGCATTTTCATTCCTAAGTCACTGCAAAAACAGGTGAAACAATGTTCCTGATCTCGTTTGTTTCAATTTGAAACTCAGAGGAAGTTATGGGATATCTGGAGAGAGAGTTCTCCTATCTCATATTCGACATCTGCCATGTGGATGTATGAATTAGTCACCCTAGACTCTATCTGACGTCAGAGGCAAAAAATGAGTTCTTAATCTGACCTGTCTTGAGAAAATGCTATAGGATAAGTTGAATTGTTTCTTTCTATTGATCTGGGAAGAGAGTGGAGGCATCTGGCTCTTTTGTGGACACCTAGGCTGCAAGACAGTCACACTGTGTCTGCTGAACACTAAGCCAGCCTGTTGCACTCAACCATTAACAGCTTCAGTGCTTGAGCTCTTTCTTGATCTCATACAAGAATCACTTCACTGGTGTTTCCAAATAATTTAATTCCTCTATAAAAACCACTATGAACTAATGGAAATTAGCAAAACCTTTATAGGTTAAAAAGAATCCCACCCACTTGTTCTTATGAGCCACTAGACTTTTTTACAGCTTCAACCATGCTCAGAATTTCTTGTGCAAAAAATGAATAAATATTAAGAAAGGGAAGGTGTGGATATACCTAAGCATGGGCTTGTAACCTCTGGAGAGACAAGGAGAAGAAGATACATAGTACTGCAAGTCTGAATTACTTGTCAGAAATAACCTCTCATTCACCATAAATACTCCTACACAGTGAATTCCCTGAACTTGATATACTGTGTCACCATTGAAAAGAAATAATATTGAGTGATTCCAGATTATTCCTCCAATCCCTCTGCAGGGATTCAGAGTAGGAATCTTGTATGTACAATGGACATTAAAAAAGAGGAACCAGACTGTAGCTTCCTAGAAATGGCCTCTTATGTGCTTGCAAGAAACATGAGTGGAATAAGCTTAACAATGCAAGAAATCACAGTCAGATCACAGTCTGAAATCATCCAAAAGAAAAAGCCTAAAGAGAAAAAATAATGTTTTGGTGCACAAGTATTGCCTAGCAGAGGCTTTAAGTTTGCATGCAAAAGGAAAAAGCAAGTAGCACTATACAGTGAAAGTAATATGTTCAAATACCTAATTTTGCCCAATATTTGATACTGTTACAAACTTACCATGGTTGCTTTATGGTCTGGGAGCAGGCCACTAAATATATTCTCACTGCAGATGTGTGGTAAGTGACCATTATAAAGACTATGTTATAATTTTAAAATTGTTTTAGGAGGCAAAGTAATATTTCTTTAATGATAAGTACCTCACAGACACATGACTGAAGAATGTCTGTAATTAATAGTGTCCCTGCAAAATAATATAGCCAGTGGAATTACAAAGCAAATCAAATTATTCTGGCATAATGAAATAGCTACTGAATTGTAAGACCAAATTGGAGCAAAGAATTCAAACCCAAGGAGAATATAAAACCAAAATTACCAGCATGCTTAGTAAAGAATACATTTGGTGATAAAATGACTATGTCTAAGATGGCCATCAGGTGCTTTCAAAGCTCCCCCAGCCTTTCTTCCTGTGGCAAGTGTTCCAGTCCCACTGCTTTTGGAGGGTTTCCCTGAACTCCCTGTAATTTGTCTATTTCTTTCCTGCATTGGTGGCCCACAATTAGATGCAATATTCTAGGAGTGACCTTAACAGTGTTGCACAGAGGAAATAAATTGTTTCCTTGGTCTGTTGAATATACTTTTGTTGATATAGCTGAGGATGCTGGCAGCCTTTCTCCCTGCCAGGGCTCCCTGATGGATCTTGTTTGGCCTAAGAGGTCCCAGAACACCTGGTCCTATCCAGAAGAGCTTCTCCGTGGCCTAGCCCATTCTGGTACAGGGGGTTAGTCCATGCCAAGTGCAAGCCTCTGCCTTTATCCTGGCTGAACACCATAGGGCTCCTTTTGGTCAATTTTTAGTGCTTTTCTGGGTCCCTCTGAATGTCCCCAAGAGTACTGACTGGTGCCATCAGTTTGGCTTCATCTCCAAACTTGCTAGGGGTGCACTCCTTCACTGATAAATGTACTAAACATCACAAGTAGGTCCCAGTGCACACCCCTGTGGAACTGGACCTGTGACCAGTCCCCAGCTGAAGTGTGAACATTTGACCAGCCCTTCTGAGCCCAACCATGCAGCAGTTCTTCAAATGTCGAGTTCTCTGTTCAGTTGCTGCTGCTGTAATTACTGCTCTCTTCAGCAAAACACCTGCTTTGTGATTTCACCACTATGGATCTGAAGAAAAAAAATTAGGGTTTGCCACTACTTTTTACTACCAGTGACATCCCATAAAAACCCACAACTGTACTCTCAGAGAGTCAATGGTTACTTACTCTGTCTTCAGGAACAGAGTCACTCATCAGTGTTTCATTGCTGAATTCTCAAGGATATATTCCTCTAAAGCATGTTTTTCAGAAGTAAAAATATTAAGATTTCTTGCCTCCTTGCCCACTGCCTCCCCTTGGGCTGAGCTGGTACTGCTCTTGGTGTGACTGACTGAGGGGGCAGGAACAGCAGTGTGGAGATGGGACCTGGAGTGGAGGGGGAACAAAGAGCTGGAAATGTCTGAAACTGGCATTCCATGAGATAAAAACATACCATGAAATGCTACATACTCGTCTTACTCCTGGCTTACCTGAAACACAACTATACACACAAACTCAGTGCCTGGAAGGTGATTTTTGCCTTCTAGCATTCTTTTCCAAATCTCACCTGGCAACAGCAACAGTAAATATTAAACTCTGTCCTGAATCATTCTGTTTCCTGTAGCATCTCTGCAGTAGCATTCAGGTCAGAATGAAATACAAGTGCTAGAAATCCCTCCAAATCTGAGCTAATTTACACAGAAAACTTCCCAAGCCAAGTGTTATTCGAGCTCCTGAACAGGGTATTGAATTGTGAAGTTGTGTGAAAACACAAAAAAGCATGACATCACCTCAACACTTGTATGTGTTCAACTCTCTTCAAGGGAACATTTGTGTTTTTTTCAATAGTAAGGGAGCCATGGCTCTCAGGAACCATCAACCAAGGTTCATTTCTACTCTTTGGGAATGCCCTTTCAGTTCCTGATGGCAGTTATGTGCCAAAGGGGCCCAGCAGGCCTTTTTGGAGACTGTCACTAGTGATCAAGGAATGTTGCACTCTTTCATTTCCCTGAAAGGCCCCTTTCCTTTCCTTGAAACTGCTAAATCATCCCTGCCAGCTCCTAGAGCTTATAAAGTTATTCTGAGTCACAAATCAGTTTCCATCCCATTGGACCAAATTATACCCAGGAGGAATGGTCATATAGTGTGCCTGTGCGGTCTGGAGAAAAGTCTTAAGAGAGGGAGATAACATTCCATTCTTCTCTCAAGCAATCTACTCCCCTACATCCCTATAACATTCCCAGCTGGAGAATCCTTACCTGAAGTTTAAAGAAACAAGGATTGTCAACCTGAATGGCTCTTTCATAGGACCCAGGGGGATGTGGGGAGGGGAGAATTTTGATTCATACCACCAATTTGCTAATTCAGAGAATGCAGATTAATGTTAACATCCTTCCTGCCCATTGTTGAACACCCTTAGTAAGGAACGGGACATAAAGATTGTTACATATTGTAGGGTGAACAGAGAAAAGAGTGACTTAGAAAAAAACCAGGGAAATATCTAGGATAACTTATATTCCTTTAAAAAAACCCAAACAAACAAGCTGCTATATGCTGCTTAATTTTAGCAGTAAGTATGACTGCGGAGGCTGATGTCTCTGCATCACACATGTAAGTACTACAAGAAGCAATTATGAGGAGCTAGGAAAGTGCTTCCAAGTATAATAATAGTTTATTAAAGTCCATCTGGTGGTAAGACAACAATAGGGAGTGTCAGTATGAGCCTAGAGAAAGTGATTAAAACATAAACAGGATGTGATGGAGGAGGCAAATAATCTAAAATAATTTTATTTTTGCAGAGCTTCATTAGAAGGCTTTTCTGTTACAGCAGCTATGTTTTGCTTGCTGCCAGCTGCTGTATCCTACTCCAACTCAAACACACCCCTGGTATTTAACTATAAGGCTTGTTATGCTTGTAAGGCTTAATTAGTATTTATTAACTGATTAAGATTACAGGGCACAGATTAGAAATCTAAGGTCTCGTGGCCATCCAGCTGAGGATAGGAGGCCACTTATACCTGACAGCCTGGGCTCTGCCCCCACAGCATGTGATGCATGCAATGGATATACTGCTCTACTGATCCTCTTCCCTGCTTCTCTCATAGACTGAGGAAACATCCACCAGGTCTTCTTGAAGAATCCCTAAATATCCAAACACACCTGCAATAATGCCCAACTTGTTCAAATTCTCAGACAAGGTAACACAGCACAAAGACAGCTGCCTGTCATGGCTGGGTAAGCCATGCCATAACTGCCCATTGGAGACAAAGGGGAATCTTCACTTTTTCACAAGCAGCCTTCAGAAATTCACATTAGCATTCATGATCACCATTTTTTGCATCTTTTCCAAGATCTGCACAAATCACGCGTCTTTTCCCTCTAGCCTTGACCAACTGTCTTGTGGCATCATTAAAATAATAATCTTCATCATGCTCACGTTACCAGAAATGTGTTTTTGTGCCTTTAAACTCTTCCTTAGACTGTTATTTAGCTATCAGTCATCATCTGCATGGAAAACATGTTTAATTTTCCTCTCCTCTCCTTCCACAGGTATTATTATTCTGAAAGTTTTCAAAAGAATGTCAGCTATCTTCAGTTAGATGTGACCACATTTTGTCATTGAAAGAAGTGTCCTTGTTGCTTAAGGCAAATGGATACTCTCATCTCTTTCTTTCTCCTGTGTTTTGCTGTTGTTCAGTTTGTCAAAAATCCATGTCTCTTCTGTCTTAATGGTGTCCCAGTGATGCTACTTTGGCATGTTGATGATCCTGGCTGGCATCACACCTGCAACCTTTGTGTTTTTAGAGAGACACGTGTTAGGAAAATGGTTTTCATAAAAGCACTGCTTACCTCTGGTTCTAAACTGCTTAGAGCATCAGCAGCAAACATCTATCACCAGCACTTTAAAGTGAGTGTGCTGCCTCAGATGAAATGTGAGATTGTCTAGAGCTCAATAAATCCACTACATAAAGAGTAAACTACTCTGGTAATTAAAAGCATTTCCAGAGATGAAAGATTGTAGAAAGTATCTTCAATTGAGTTAATTTTCACCCTTTACCACATTGCTTCAGCTTAGTATAGCCGAAATAAAGTTATAAAATATGGATGAAAAGGGGAATATGAGAAGTCAAGAAAGAAGTGACCAGTAATGGATCAATTCTACATTGACCTTTGATAAGCAATCAGTATTTATTATTACTCATTTTGCAGAAATGAGCTTCCAGCTCCAGTTCCAAGGCTATAAATATGATTTTCGCTTCAAAGTTTGCAGAAAAACACAGTGTAAAAGTTTACCTGAACCATAAAAAAGTTAATTTACACAGCTATCCTGCGATAAAAATGTAGTGAAGTTGAGGCAATTTTAGTTTTATCTTGAGGCAAACTTGCTAAGGTAGGCCTCAGGCAGGAGCAGAGGGCTGATCTTGTTTTGATAAATGTCTTCACTGTGCCTTTATACCATGGTAACTCACACATGTTAGTTGTTGTATTGACAAAAAAAAACCCCCAACCAAAACCACAGAACTAAAGGGGGTAGTGATAGGAGAAAGAATCATTTATAGTAGAAGTGACATAAGGCACAGCATCACAAATGGATTTCCACTTGACTTGCTGGTGGTTTTCCACTGCTCCTTGCCTCTGCTATTTTTCTTTCTATCCATAGGCTATCAGAATGCATCCAGGGAGCTGCATGTGCCCAGCTCTACCCCAGCAACAATAAAACAGTTAATAGTGTGTTGGTTTTTCTCCATGAGATCATTACAACATGCCAAGATTTTACAGGGGTGAAAACATCCCAGGAAGTTTCTATTTACCAATTCCCAAGAAATTTAGTTTACAGAATACAAAAATAAGCCTAAAGTAAATGAAATAAAATAAAGTAATACATACCAAAGGCAGTTCATTTTGCTTTTATTTTCTAGTTCTGCTACACCAACATAAAACCCATCATCAGTTCCTGTTCTCTGACCCATATGAACCCAAAACTGTACAGGTTGCTCTGAAAAATGTCAAACCTCAGCTGTAAACGTGAAGCCTAAGAGGTTCCACATCTGTTTCTTAAACAGTTGGAAGTCATTAATGCTATTCATCCTAGTATTACTGCAATTCCACGTGAACTTGATGTTCCCCCCCCTTTTGTTTTTAATGATTTAAAACTACACTCTCATTTTCGCTGTGATATGGAAGCAGGGAGTTTGTTATGGTTCTTTTACTCAAAACTCATTTGAGGATCATTTTGGATTCATGAAAAGTATGTTTCTTTATCTTAAGGATCTGACTCAAGTTCAAGGAGCAAACAAATGATGCACTTAAAAAGTCTGACATTTCACACTTCTTGTTATTGCTTATTGAGCAGAGGCAACACCTCTGCAAAAGAGTCAGCAGTACTGGATACATCCCCTGGGTGTATGTGCAGCTCAGATGCTCCATGCCATGGCTTGGTCTGCTTTCATCACCAGTTTAATCCACATGCATGTGAACTGATGCACCTGCTGGTGGTCCCCACTGGCTCTGCAGGTATGTGCTGGGAAAGCCTCCCTTTATACATTGTGGGAGCATTTACATCCTGGGAAAAGTTGCTGGAAATCATTCTTCATGTGGATGGCTGGATCCTTCAGCTGGAAGATGCAGAGCAGAGGACTGTCTCACCTTGTCCCACAACATATGTAAACCTGGCCATCCTAATATCATGGTCTTACTGCCTCCCTGCCTGACACTGTATGTATCTGACAGACTGTCTTGCCGTGGACTTGGTTAGTTTATGGCAAAAACCCAGTGTAGTTACCTTTCAAGAAAGTAAATACAGGAAGGTCCTAGAAACTGTGGGTTGTTTTTTACTGTGTTTTCATGGCAATGTGCACATGGGAATTCAGCTGGCTAGAGGTGTCCTCACAGCCTCCTGTCAAGCTGCAGGCTGTGGGATGAGTGGGCTGTTTTGCCTCCAGGCAGTCTTTTCTAGAGAGCCCCAGCAGGAACAGCAGCCATGGTGCAGGGGATCAGCTCACCTCTTCCTGCAGGGAAGCACCCTCCAGGATGCTGCTGCCCCTGGTCAGAGACACACATCCAAACCAAGGTGCAGCAGGAGGCAGGACTGGCACCAGTTCCTGAGGTGCTGCTGGATCAGAGGCTGAAATGTGCTGCTGCAACACAGAAGACTGCTGCAGAAAAAAAACAAATCAAACCAAAACACTTTCCTCATTTTCTCAAGAAATTCCCACTTTTCTCATTTTCTCAAGAGATTAAAAAATCATCTAATGCCTATTCCCTGTGATTCACTTGTTAAAATGCCTTTGTGAATTCTCAGGAGGAAGAAATCAGATCACGAGATGAAGGATTGCTCAATGGGAAAAAAATTGCACCCAGGGAAAGTGGATCTGGAAGAGAGGATGAAACCCTGTCACTCCTCAACCCTGCCTGCAGAGCTTTGTCCTGTCAAATTTTAAAGACTATAAATGAGCAATGCCTGCTGTGGGAATAGGGATGTAAGACAGTTACATTTCTCCATCTTGGTTGCCTACCACACAAGGGTGGACAGATGCTCCAAAACAATAGTGATGATGTCTTGTTAATAAGGCTCATACCTCCTAAATATGCCTGAAGTGGCTAATTTGTGAAGACATAGAAGAAGGGAGATTAAGATCTTTCTGTTTGCTGTGCTATAATGAACTATCTGGGCTATGTGTACACCTATATGACGGCAGCACCATCCAAAAGACAGTTTTAAGGTGGCTTGGCACTGTAGCCATAGGTTGTCAGAAGATAGGCAGAACTAAACAACAGAAATGAAACAATTTTGGGAGGAAAATACAGATGCAGTAACACAAAGCAATATTGTGACTATATTTTCAAAGAGCATTGACAGATATCAAACTCTCTCCAAATCACGCCGGTGCCTTTTGTTCCAGACTTGTCCTGCTCAGACTGGTTTTTCCCCAATTTGTCCTAAAGATGTTCTCAGAAGTTACTTCAGTCCCTCCAGAATGTCTCTTATTTATTTTTTAGGCAGTGTCTATAAACCAGAAGAAATAATTTCTTGCACAGTTTGAGCCATAAGCATCCCATGGAATGCCAAGTGAGAGCTATGGGTATTCAGCATCTCACACTACAAAGCCCTGAAATTGTCATGTTTTTAAGTGGTTCCTCATGGAAATTTGAGTTTCTCCCTGTGGTCACTTCTGGGAACATGATAAAAAGCAAATTAATGTCTATGAATAAAAAATTACTAAATCAGCATGAGTTCCTTGAAGCCTTTGGGTTGGCACAGCTGTAGATTTGAGTTGGAGGAGTTGGGCAGAGGTTTGCCAGAAGTGAGAGACAGGGAGGTGTGAGTGAGGTATGTGCAAGAGATCTGGAGAGAAGAGAGATGTCTCAAAAGGAAAAAAAAATAATATCTCTGGGAGGAACTCAGACCACTATAGGTTTGACATTAAACTCAGAAAAAGCTTTTATTCCAAATCAGTCTTGTGAGGTATACATTTACTTGGTTTTGTCTTGAATTCTTCTCTCCTAAAGATAAAAGATTACCAATTAGTACAGAGGTGGTTTCTTTCTGTGTAAGTGCCCAAAATTTCTAATTACCTGGCCTGTGTGAACTGACTGGGGCATTAACTTTGGTAAAATTCTGGCATGGATGTCACTAAGGACAGTTGTTCTCCCACATTATGAAATGCACTGCAGTTACCTACAGGTCAGTTGTGTCTTCCTCAAGGGAAAATTCTGTACTACAATCACCTCTTGCTTCCTCTCACCAGTTTGGACTAGAAAATGCATTACTCTACAGAGTATGAAACCACAAGCATTGCAGCACCATTGCAGCACCGCTGCTCAGCACAGGAATGTGGCACTGCTGGGCAAAGTCAGCAGTGGTGGGTACCACAGGGGAGCCAGGCAGCAGGGTGGGTGACTCCACCTTGGAGAGGAGCCTTGGGGAGTGGGAATCTAGTCTTGGGTCAGTGCTGTCTGGTAAGGGGGAAGGAGAAAGCATTTTAAATCAGCCATCAAAATAAAGGCATTTTAGAGCTGGGAAGAGATTTGTGCCCTTCACTCCTTAAATTCCTTTCCTGTTACATCCTCCAGAAAGCCAAAGCAGATTTTTTTCTTCTGTGTTCAGCAGATGAAGCTGGGGATTCATAGGGCTGTGTGGGCTCTGCACTTTCATGAGTACATGCACATATGCACACACTTTTTATTTTCTACATTAATACTGTAAAAACTCAGGGTGCAGGGCACTGCTGAAAAGCCATCACGTATTCTCCAGCTCACACAGCATATTCAGCCATCTTCAAACATTTCTACTTGTGTTACCTTAGTAACAGTCCTAGGGAATCCCTAAGTAATTAATCAAGCTGCTTAGCTGTTCAAGGTTTCTTACAAGTGATGCTGTTGTCAGGCTTCTTTCTCATTGCTGGAAAATAAAAATCTGTATTTAGAAAAGAAATGGCATGTAGGCTGTGTCTGTCATATGGAGGAGGTAAACAAGTGCCCATGTGCACCTTGTTAAGTATTTCTTTGGCATGTGTGTACTTGCAAAGTAACTGATACCACAAGTAACAGCTGAAACATGAACCTCAGAGAATTTAGAGGTGCAGCTGCCAGGCTGGATTTCTTGTCCATTCTAGGAGACCATCCTGGTTTCTCCTTCCAGTGCCATTCAGAAATCACTTACAGGGTCATTACTGCAAAACAGAGTGACAGCAAGAAACAACTATTATGATTTAGTCTGAGTTCCTGTCTGTAGACACTCACTATTTTTTTTAGTTTGTTTTTTCTCTGCAGAAGGCAGTATTCTTCCTTTGTACACTAAGGAGCATAGCTGAATGTGCTAGGTTATGGAGAACATAACGCCTGCCTTACAGAAAGACAGACCTGTTGATCTTTCCCTCTAAAGCAGTTGAAATTCTATCCATATGGACTGTTATTTCTCTTTTTAGGATAGCAGCTAACATCATGTCAACCCTTTTTCATGGTGTGGATCACTGAGAATTTTCCCTTGGAGCTGTGGTTCTTTGCAAACCAATTCCCTTTCCTGAGTTATCCCCCGGGATCATCCAGAGGAGCGTGGCACTCCATGGACATGACAACAAAAGCATGACTAGGCCAGGTCATTAAATTTTCAGTACAGCTCTTTTCCTTCAAGAGATACAGGTACAACAACAGCAACAAAAAACACTCCCAAATATTCGTAAGATGTTGCAATCTGGATCAGTTTTCTTTGGCAAAACTTTACAGACTCCACTGGGCAAGACATCCCACCTGGAGAGACTCAGCAACAGTACTGACCAGGGGAGAGGACAATGGTGAATTTAGCCCTTGCTCATCCTCAGTCACCTCAGTGCATTGATTTTCACCACCCAGTACCCTCTCTCAGTACTCTTAATACAGTGGTGCCAGCTAAAAGGGTCTCTCCTATGTGTTGTGACAGCCTCTGAAAGACTTGTGTTGTCTTTGTATGGGATGGGAAAATTTTTGCAGTCACAAAAGTGGTCAGAGGAGGAGATAAGAGCAGCAGATGCCTTTCTGTGGTCTGTTCTGTGCCAGAAACCTGCTGTTTAACCTCATTTTACTCACTTTGCATAGTGAGTCTTGACAGTACTAACCCCCATGATGACCTGCATGCTCTGCTCTTTAAGTCTGAGGGATTTGCATCTGTTCCACCAGCAGACACCATTTTATTTTTAGATTACTCAATCTTAGAGTAGTAAAGCATTGTATGACTGTTAGAGATAATTTCTAACATCAGAAATTAAAAACTTAAGAAGTTTATTCTATTAAAATAAGAACATTTGAAAAACGAGAGGCAAAAGCTATAAAGCAGAAAAAATACATACCAGTAAAATGGAGTAATTAATTATGCTTAAGCATCATGATAGATTTCTCCAAAGTGCTTAGGGTCTCAGATGACCTGGCAGATGGACCAGCTGCCCTGTCTTCCCCATTTGTGTTGCATTTTGATCATACCACCTCAGAAAGTTCTCTCATGACTCTCCTCTAAAAATTTCCAGCTCCTTATACTAAATGCAGACATGATGACTCTCAGTTTTGTTCTATTTCCTCAGACATTCATCTCTGAAATACAAATGGTGAAAACAAAACATGGTTTATTTTCACCTAGCCTAGGACTTTCTCTGCCTTTACTTCACTGTCATGCTGTGCCTGAATTAGTACATTTCTTCTATTGTAGCCAGGACTTGCTGGTTATGATTTTTGCTGCACGCCTTGTACCCGCTTCTCTTTTCTGACTAGAGAGGAGACCTTAGTGACTTAGTAGGTCTTAGGGCACCTACACTTCAGTTCCTTCAGGTTAGGTGAGATGAACCTCCCCAGTGAACCTCAGGGTATTTAGGAACACTTCCCAAAACCATGTTGCAGCAGACATGACTTCCAATTATTCCACACCTACCCCTGGAATCCACTCTGTTCCACAGCAACGAAATAGGTGTTACAGTAGCCTAGAAATACACAACTAGAATTAAAATTATGAACTAGAATTAAAATTATGACAGTAGGTTTGATGTTTATGTTTCATGGTCCAGCCTAAGGACAGTTTTGTCACTGTGGGAGTCATTCTTTAAGTGTTCCTCCATGACCTCCTTGACAAAGATCAAACATCCATGAGTTTTCACAAGACCTACAGTCATTTTGTTGTTGTCTGAAACTGGAGAAATACATATTTTTAATTGGGTTGTGTATTCCTAGTGATCTCTCATATATACTGTGTATAAACACACATTTATAGTGTGCATTTACAGGGATTTATATACATGTTCATTGGCAAGGCAATGCAGAAAACTATCTGTGATCAGCACTGTTGCTATTGTCTGCTAAATGCAGCTCACTTATGCTCAGATGGGGCTGCAAGTTGTCTTGAAAATGAGTCTCCTTCGCTATTTCCTTTCCCTCTTCTTTTGATCTATATCTCACAGAAAGTGCTTGCTTTTGCACTCTGCAAACGAGTACTAATGAGGTCATTAAACTTTGATAATCATCCATTTATGGGACACGCTTTGGACAAAGCTGTGTCTCGGTCTTGGGGGAAGGCAGTTTTTCAGCTCTGAACTGCAAACAGATTGAAGTCAGGGAATGCATTGCTGGCCAGAAGAATTGTTCAATGAGGCTTATTAGGAATTCATCTGATGAAGTTGATTAGGAATTGACCTGACAAGAGACTAGAGGGGAAATCCAGCATTTTGGAAAGAGGCAGAAGAAGAAACGAAAAAAGAAAAAATGGCCAGCAGCAAGGGAAGGCCAAGCAGGGCATGGCACAGGGCTTTGCTGTCAACATGAGAAAAGCCCTGGCCCACTGAGAAAATGGAAATAAGACAATCTGCAGTGCTTTGGTCAAGATATCTACATATCCTGTGTTTGCTAAATAGAGAATGATAAAAAATTTTGGAAATTTTTCAGAGTTGGTGTGTCTATCTGTTTAGGCTAGTAACTGTCAGAGACGGGTGGCTTGTACACCAGCACATCAGAAATCCCAAGCTCTTACAAGAGACACCACGATGTTAGCAGGCAGGAGACAGATGCATTCTATGCCCTGTTTTGAGAGGGTTACAGGCAGACAAACAGTGTTCAGGAGTCAGCAGGGCAAGAAACAAAGCTGCACAGGCTGCAGTGTTAGGGAGCTGAGTTACCTAATTAGGTGCTCTGGATTTTCATTTAAAGCTCATTGGAAACAAAGGATCTTTGTTCTTTTTCCTGCAGGGAGCAGAGGATTAGTTTCCATACATAAACTGTGCCTTTGACAAACAAAAGGAAAATCAATACATAGCACGACAGGTGCCTCCCCAGTGGAACGCAAACGCACGGCGTGCCCAAGCAGCGGCTGCTTTCACAGAAGCCATTGATCTATGCCATCACTCTCACAGCTGTGAGGTGGGCTGTGAGGCTTGCAGCAGAGGGTCACTAAACCTCTTGATTAAAATAAGAATGTTTCTTTTTCTCAAGACTGAGTTCAGGGGAAAAGAGACTCGGAGTGTCTCAAAATGGCTGCAGATTTCGTCCAGCCTCCCGCGCGCACACCTCAGTCGTGTGCAGCTCACTCTGCAGTCATTCCATTCCTAATCAATTCTCCTTTTCTCTTCCAAGTGTGAATCAATATGTCTGCAACTGGAGGTAAAATCACAGCATTTCTAATGTGGAATGTGGGACAAACTGAGTTCCTAAATCCTAATTCAGAGAATCTGTTGAAAACAGCCTTTGTTTTAAGTGTGCACTAAAATATGTTGCCATCAGTGATCTCAGTGAACTGTGCACCCTGATGGAAATGGAGTGATTTGAAGAAACAGACATAGAAGGGACTTTCTGGGAAAGGGTGAGACACCACAGGTATCACAGCTGTACAGTAGTGATTCGCTAGGACAGGCTCTGGGTCAAAGGGTTTCCCCTGAACTAAAGAAAAACATCCAAATGAGAGTCTTGGTCAAGTCAGACTCTTTGCTGCCTCTTGTAGATCACATGCAGGAGCTTGTGAAGACACTGAAAAAGCACTTGTGAGAGAGAAACAATTGGTATATCCTCTCTGTTAAAGCTTTTACCTCACTGATAACTGAGTGGAGTTCAAAGCTGATCTTCTAAGAGGTGCAAAAGAGGTGTAACATCCCAACACCAAGGAGCTGCTATCTAGTTCATTGGTCTATCCACAACCAGTAATCAATTGTACCAAAATAACAGGCATAGTCAAATACCATCCACCCCTACACCCCCATTCAACACACACAGTTAAATAACCCAAATCTGCTTTTTCATCTTTCAGCATCCTCATCTACACTTGGAAAACCAGTTTGGTTGGAGTTCCTGGTGCATCTCAATCTGTACAGACCTGAAACATTGTCCCACTAGTGCAATGGATTCACATTCACATATTGCTGTGTGCACTGGGACATTATGATAGTAACTTGTGCTGCAATAAGGAACATTAAGTGAGAAAACTGTCTCTTTCCATTCCAGATCACCTGTTGAAAAACATTCAGAAGAACACAGATGTCTGATTTGCAGACAGCCAAGTGTGAGCTGTTCAGAATTAATTTTAGGAGCCTTAAAGCCTAAATAGCAGAGCCAGGTGGGTGGACTGCAGTGGTCACTGCACACAATTGCATTTGGGAAAGGTGTGTGTGTGTGTGTGTGTGAGCTCACAATGATGAAGAACCACTACAGAGTAAGGAAGAAAGGCTCCAGAAGTAGAGGCCACTCCAGAACTAGAGGAGAGCTGTTATTGTGAGATGCAAAAATCTATTATCAAAGGACACCTCCAGATGGGCCTTAACAGTAGTTGAAGACAACAGAAGTGAGCAGAAGAAAAAAGAATGTGAAGAATCTTTACTGTGAGGGTAGTGAGACATGGGAACAGGTTGCCAAGAGAAACTGTGAATGCCCCATCCCTGGTTGTGTTCAAGGCCAAGTTAGATGGGGCTTTGAATAACCTGGTCTAGTGGAAGGCATCCCACCCATGGCAGAAAGATTGGAACTAGATGATATTTAAGGCCCCTTTCTATGAGCCTAGGATAAGAAGAAAAATATCTGTATAAGGCTTAAAACTGAAAATCAGCCACCACATTTGACTAGAACACTCATCAAATCTAAAACCACATCTACATTTCCTTACTTGCAAAATCATTTTTTATGATTCCAGATGTTTTTGTCTCACAGAGCCATACTTGGGTGTCACCAGTAAAGCTTCTGGTATGGATTTCCAGCCACCTGTGACTGCAGCACATAACATCTAATGATAACCTGAGTCTTCCTAGTCACCTCCTACACAGGGAGCAATTCAGGCGCTTAAGCATCCATCACTAATGATACTGTGGATATTATTTTTGGTCTGAGAGTTTCAAGTGGCAAATACAACAAGGCATCTACAGAAGACCTGGGCTCTTTTCAAGCTGGAGAAGATAGATTATAGCATCTAAACCACATTAGGCTCTTTCTCACTATCAAGAAACTTCATTTCCCATCTCAGGAGGAATGAGGTTTTTGCTAATTCATCTGACAGAGGTTTGTTTGTCTTTGTAGCAAAAGTCTAGATTTAGCAAAGATGACACAGAGTTTCTGTGCTCTAGTCATCTTATGTCACCTCTAGTAACCTAAAATGCTGATTAAAATAAAAGCAGAGAGATGGGAGAAAACCCCCTAAAGGAAACCAGACTTTTTCAGCAGTCTGTATATGTTGTTTTTTCTGATATAAACTGTGACGTCTTTAATATTGCCTACATGCTGAGTTTGCAGAGTGCCACTGATTTTCTCCTTGATAAGATACATTTATATCTAAACTGTCTGGTGGAAAGAAGTGATTTTGTGCAGCTCTGCTTGAGGCCATGTGCAGACATGGGAGGCAGCTCACTTCCATGGGATGAGATAGATGCATCTTCTAAGTGATCAAAAGTGAAATAGCTCATCATGATTCTACTTAAACTGCTATCTCCAAACTCAGGAGGTAATAATTGAGATGCATGAGACTGTTCACTTACCAAAGCTGTGGCTTCATGTTTCCTGCAACTTTATTAAGACATTGCTATATAGGTTTTGCTCAATTCCCAGGTAATCCACAGGGAGGGAGTTGGAGCATAGGTCCATAGAAGGGGAGAATCACCAGAAGCTCCTCTGTATGAAACAAGATCTTAATAGATATCTCCTGTGGTCTATCCTGACTGTCACAAGTTGTACCATGCCTGTCCCCAGCCCAGGGGGAGTCATTCCCCACCTGCACAGGTAAAACCTGCCCTGAGCTGCAGCAAGAGCAGACTTGCACAGAGTGGCACCAGGGCACAGCCAGGGCTTCCCCAGGGGCAGGACCTGCCAGTTCCACCACAATGGTGGGTTGAGGATCTAGGAAAAGCTCTCTATAGTAATTTTCTGAAGACGGAAGTCTTCTCCCAACAGCCAGATTTCCTATCTCTGAGCCTTCTCAGGGCTTTTCCTGGGTCCCCATAGGCAGCTGAGAGATGAAATCTCATCAAACAGTAACAACATGGGTATTAACTCCATCAAAAATTCTTGAAGGGAACTGCTGAATACAGATCCTGTGATAGTCCTGCTGCATCACTTCACCAACACTCTCCACCAGTTGAAAACACAGCCACAGCTAAATCCAACATCACTGCAGTGATCTTCTGAATGGATTTGTTGTGACTCTTTGTTGTTGCTCGTGCTGTTGGCAATTGATTTCCTCCCTGAAAGGTGACTGCAAGACATAAATTTAGTGTACCCATTAATTCAACAACACTAGAAGGGCAAACATCCTTCTTCCTCCTTCATGCCCACATATTCCATTTATGGCTCTGCTTTGTGACTGGTCCTCTTCTGTCCTGTCACAGCCCTAGTATCTGTTCTTCCCACAACAGCATTTCTTATGTTTTTCTACCAAAAAAAGTAGTGTCTTCCTTGCACGTTCACAAAGATAACTAAGATAACTGCCACCTACCCAGCTTTTACTCTCCCCACAAAGTAAATATGCCTCACACTCCCCCAGAAGGGCACAATAGCTGTGAAGAAACAAGTACTTTTTGCTGAGATTTGACAGTCAGATACTATAAGTTCTCACGTCTGCTTTCCTCCCCCCCACGTCAGAAAACTACAAAGTGGCTAAAGCTGGGTGCAGCTCATGGTTTACCTGCATCTCCACTTCTAATTAGACAGGTTTTTCTCAATGAGGTCACTCTGTGCCTGTTTTCTGGTTTCTGGTGACAGGTTGGGTCTGTGGACAGTCAGAGCAATGGAGAAGGCAGCACATGGTATCACCACTGCTCTTCTGGCATGGAAGCAGCAGCGGTGGCTGGGCAGGGTGAAGGAGCTACAGCTGCATCCTCTGCCACCTTACAAGTGGGATTACAGGCCTACAGCATGGCAAGGATTAAGCTGGTGCCCCAGACATGTAAAATGTGGGCTCTTGTCAGGGTATTTGGGAACACAGAGGTGCTGAAAGATCACATCCTCCTCTCCTTTCTGAAAGGACATGACTGATGGAATTAACTTTTACGACAGACAACTGCATCTAAAACAGGAAAGAGGGAATTGTAGGGTTGTTTTCTCACTACATTGTTGAGCTTGTCCTAACATTTTAACAGCCTGGTTCAGCAGCTGTGCCTCCACTATGAGCGTGGGAGACATTCCTCGCAGTGCCCACAGGACAGGGACATGGAATGCCACCTTTATGGACCACCTGATTTTGCCTCTTAAAAGGGGAACATGAGGGACTGCTGTAACACTTTTAATGAACTTCTTGTGCTCAGAAATTCTCAGTTGATTTTGAAGGAAATAGGCCAGTTTGCACAAGTGGTGAATTTGGCCCTAAGAAAATAAACAGTTATCTCAAAAATGTTAGTCTTCAGTAATTTCTCTGGACATGCCCTCATAGTGAACCAGACAACACCAGAAATGATCTTAGCTTTTTGAATGTCAGTGTGGGCGATGAAATAATTTTCAAGAATTGTACAAGCTTTTGTTATGCATAAAAGATTATTTACAGCAAGCTATTTTATGTCTGAGCTGTAATGGGAACAGACTGACTCACGTGCACTGTTATAAAATCAGTCCAAGTATCTAAGATGGTCATCACCTTTGTAGATGTTTTATGTGGAGGAGGAATATGTTTAAAACTTGGCAGCAGTAGTTATTAGCTGTTAATATGATCCTTCCAGGAGTGTTTGTGTACAGAATTTATTAAGCTTATTTTAAACTTGGATAATATCTTCAGCATCCTCTCCTGCATATTATGCCTATGTTTATCTAGGAATGCAGTTGGACTTCTCATCCTGGTCTTCCAGCTATTGTAACTCTGTATAATTCCAATCAATAAAGGTAAGTGGAATTACAATAAAGCAGTTATTTATATGATGATTCACAGTTTAGGGTATCAGCTCATTTACTTTGACAATGCCACTTTCAAACACCTTAGTCAAATGAAAGCCATGCCTTCTGAGGAACAAAAGATGATTTTACAACACTATTTGGTGGTTTTGAGGTTCATATTTCAGGAGCTCCAAGTTTCCTTTCAGTTCATGACAACAACAGAGGATGTTTGGTCAGGGTGCAGCTTTGGCCAGTCCCAGCATCCTGCAGATGCTGGGCACTGAAACCAGCCTGTTGCAGCCACGGGCCAGGCAGCGACATGCAAAGCTCAGCTCTTCAGTATTTCCTGCTTTCAGTGTGCTCAGCTGTCCACATCTGGTCTGCTCTGCAAGTGAACCCATACCAGTCATCACAGCAATGAGTCCCGTGAAAAGAGGCCACCCTTTACTGTAGATGGCATTTCTACTGACTTGGAGCAGAGACATACAAGAGTCCTTCATGGTCACATATTTCAAAGAGAATCTCTAAATAGGAGAAGAAGAAATTTTGCAGACAAAATGAACAACTCTAAAGCAAATTTTGCTAAATTTCCTAGAAGCATAAATATTGGCAGCCAAAAATATACTCAATATCTTGATATTTTTCCTCAATTCTTTCTGTTATTAATCCCATACTGATGCCTTAAGTTTCAGTTTTCATATTATCCAGATTCTGCATTAGTGTATAATTATGAACTTCATATAAAGTGTTAGCAAATTCTCTTCACAATTTAATTAGACAAAACAATCTTTTTCCAGCCCAAGAAACAAGGACACCACTGCAGCTTCAGGCCCAAAAAGTATAAACAATAAGGAATTTGGGAGAGTAATCTGGGAGGATGGGACTCCATAACCTGAAGCTGTAATTGGACAATTAACCCCAACACGTAGATGGACCAAAACTTATAAAAACATGAAAATTTGTGACCGTCATCCCTCTTTGGTGTAGCCCTGGCCAGGCTCTTGTACTGCCCAAGGTGTATCCTTTGAAGGCCTTTTTAATAAATACCTACTTTATTCCTTTAACACTGTCTAGCCTCTGCTCTAGGTAGCCTCTCAAGGCATCAATACAATGAAACACATGTACATAATACTGCAAACATCTCCTATAATTCAAAACAGTATCTGTTTCTATTTAAGGCAAAGTGAAATATGTGCCACAGATGCAGAACTAATTTCTTCTGTTGGAAAACCTCCTTTTCCCCAGGCATGCAAATATTTTAGCTTTTTTTTTTTCCCACTCCAATACAGCATGCTTGCTCAAGCCTAACTATCCCTCTGTGTAAATTGCATCATAACAGAAGAAACAGATGACAATTCTGTCTCACAACTAGTTTTCCTGTCAATGTCTTAAAAACAAGTGACCTTTAGTGACCATCTCAGTCACCCAGCAGCACAGTTTATCAGAACAGTACTAGATAATTGTTTAGTGAGAGAGTCACTTCTGTCTGTATGAGCATGCTCAAAACAACTCTGACATGCAACTAAGCCAAGACATATGATTTTTTTATTATTATTGTGTCAGTCTGAATAGCATTGCAAGGATGCTGATCATCAGGAATATTGCAGTCATGAGAAAGGATGACATTCCCAGTCCTAAGTGCATTATAGGAAAGGGAAATGCAGCCACAGCAGTGTTTCTCATTAAAGCCATGCCCCTAAGAATAGTTATTTACTATAATTTATTTTGGAGAGGAAAGAGATCAATAATTCAGAAACATCTATTTGCTGTCCTTCACATCTCCCATTCAGTTTCCAAAAGTACTTATTAACCTAAAGCTTTTCAACAAAAAAAAATCAAAAAAACAAAACCAATGAGCCAAACAAACAGTAAACAAAGAAAAAATAAACAAAGGAGGAAACAAAGCCCACACAATTTTACACAACTTTATTTTCAGCAGTCCAGAGGGGGATCTGTCAAGGGAAACATCTGTTTTGAGCCCAGGAAAGGCATGTGCTATGCATGAGTGGTGATTTTTAATGTCATGTGACTGAAATGCTCTGGTTCCATTATGTGACATTTAACAGTCCTTGAACACAACACTCACATTGGTGCACATGAACACAGAGATGGTGACTGGGGTGCTCATAATGGGGAAGAGAATATATAAACATTCTTTCTTTATATCTCACAAACAACTCAGCTGAAAGAGAAAGAAAATTACTTGTAAAGAGAAAAGAAAGAGTTACATACAAAGAAATTGCCAATAGAGCTGAGATAAAAGTACAAGTTCTCCTTTCTCCTCCGGCAGCTCCTTCTTCCATTATTAACAGACAAGAATCAGAGCAGGCATAAAACATCATCATGGAAGATCACTGTATGCTATGCCTCATGGTGTGAATTACACCTAAACCTGGGCACTGTCTCAACTTTCTCAGTACAAGCCAGACCTTTCCTCTTCCTATTTTAAAGGCATCACTGGGCCATTTACAAAAGCATGATTTCTGCATGTTCTCACCTTTTACAGTCCCTCTTCTGTTATGTATAATAAAATTTATATATCCAGCCCATCTGCTATTTTAGCAAGTGAACTTTTTAGGAAAAAATGTAGTAAAAAGGTGTTTGAGAGAGATATTTCACATCACGTACAGGTGTGCAATTTCTTCTTTGAATGCTGGAAACTGAACATTAGTTTCTAGTTTTTCTAGTTACTTCTAGAAAAGCCACAGGCATGAAAGCAGGAGAATAGGCAGAGGCAAAGTTGATTCCTTGTTGCTTTGCAATGACCATAAGAAACCAAAGCAGATACCATGAGAAACTGGAGTTACCTGGAGGACAAGGTATATTCCTCATAGGTACCATGCCTGGGATGAACAGCATCTTTTGCTCCTCGACTTTCTGGTGACTCATCACTCTTCACCCCTCTGGTTGTCCCTTGTCAGGGCTGGCAGAGATCCACACACACACCAGTGTCTCAGGAAAAGCCTGGTGTTATACTGCAGGAGCTTCGTCAGTGAGTCAAACTCATACACAGGATCCTGTGGAAGAAGACTTCCTTTCACTGATTCCAGGACAGTGATGATCTCTGACAAAGAAGCAGAGCAGGCAGCTGGCAGGGATTCTCTCTTGAACAGGCACTGCAAGACCTCCAACAGATGTTCAGCCCAAACATACTCTTCCCAGTTCAGGCCCTGGTCTACCTGCCTCTGAAAAGAAGGGCTTCTTACCTGCAGCATCTGAAGGCTATAGGCAATTCCTGAAAAACACAAAATATTTATTACTCTGGTATAAATGTAACCTGAAAAGTCATACTGCAGATTTGTCATGTTGAGTTGAGGTTTCTAAAACACTAGGTCCAGTCCAAAGCCTGTGAAATAATAATAAAGAGATCTTTACAGGCTTTCACTAGGTCTAGAATGAATGACGTTATATATGATACCAAGCTATTGAAAAAAGGAAGGATAACTGCCCTGCAAGAACACTTGTGTTCTAGTCACCTGGTTTCTGGACCTTCTCAACCAGTTCAGATCCAACAGCTTGCAAAAGATGTGAGGCAAAGACTTTCTCTGCACAGCTCTGACTGTCCTGTGCCCACAGGCAAATCCTGCCAGAGCTCCCAGGCACACCACACAGATTCCCAGTTCTGTCAGGTGTCTGGCTCACACTGAATTTGTGGCTGTGGAGCCTCCTCAGAGCCTCTGCATTTGAGAAAAATTATTTTGAATTGCTCAGTTGCTAAAATAAACACTTCCTCTCACCTCCCCAATATTCACTAAAATGGAAATTGGACCAAAGCCTGGTATTATGCATGATGCACGAAAAGGAAATTTTAGATTTCTGAAATCATTACACATTCTTGTTTTGAAGTGCTATGCTTTATTCCACACCACAATCAAAAGTATTCTGCTGCATCAAATTTCAAGAGTAGGTTGAGCAATTTAAATGCGCTTGCAGTCTGTATTAAGTAGGAGAAAAAAAGAGGGGAGATTGTATACTTGTTTTTTCTTTTGCTTTCAGCTTATTACTGGTTCAGTGCGACTGACTTCAGCATCTAACATGTGATTTTATGCAAATGGACCATTTATTTTACTTCAGCTGCTCCATATTTGGGCTACATTCATGATGTATTTGATAAAAAAAATATGTACACATATTGTATACAAACGTGTTCACGTTTGCATACATACATGTTTATAATATGCATCCTGTTCACCACCTATTATTCTTCTAAACCTATGGAGAGGAAGAACAAATATTTGGATTTTTTTGTGAGCTAGTAATGTCAAAGTTTAGCCCCAGCCAGCAGCCAAGCCCCAGGCAGCTGCTTACTCTCAGCCCCACCGGGGAGATCTGGGAGAGAATCAGAAGGGTAAAAGATAGAAGACCTGTGGGTTGAGATAAACACAGTTTAACAGAAAAAGACGCACACACAAGTAAAATAAAACAAGGAATTAATTCACTGCTTCCCATGGGCAGGAAGGTGTTCAGCAATCTCCAGGAGAGCAGGGCCCCATCACACTTAATGGTTACTTGGGAAGACAAATGTCATCATTCCAAACATTCTCCCTTTCCTCCTTCTTCTCCCTACTTTATGTACTGAGCATGATTTCATATGGTCTGGAACATCCCTTTGGTTAGTTGGGGTCACCTGTCCCAGCTGTTTGTCCTCCCAGTCTCCCATGCACTCCCTAGTTCCTCACCAGTGTGGCAGTAGGGAAGGCAGAAAAGGCCTTGGCTCTGTGTAAGCCCTGCTCAGCAATAACAAAAACCTCTCTATGTTATCAAGCCTGCGTTCAGCACATATCCAAAACATTACCCCATACCAGCCACTGTGAAGGAAATTAACTCTACCCCAGCTGAAACCAGCACAAGTAGTTAGAACTATTGCAATTGCAAATGAAATAGAGGATGCAGTCCTTTCATGCTTCAGATATCTCTGTGACTGTAGTATGAACACAAAAATAGCAGCCACTGAAAAACCATTGCCTTTTCAGCTATGTACAAGGCTATCTTGTGTCAGATCTCTCTGCACAACAAGCAACAGTTTCTCTTCTAACAGGTTTGGTCATTGTCAGCCCAGGAGTCCTGCAAGACTAGCACATTAGGCATATTTTTAAAGGATGGGAGGAGAGGTTTGGTCGTGCAGAGGCTCATCCCTCTCTGCTGCTCACTTCCATGCTGTGCCCACTTCCCTCATACCAGCCTGAACTTCAATGGGACTTGGTCAGCCCAAGATTTTGTCCCACATCCCAATGGCTAATTAAAAAAAAAAAAAGGCAGAGCCACAAAATGCAATGGCTCTGCTCCACTTTCTAGTACAACAAAGCAGACTGCTATCAGAGCTGTACCTTGGGGAATAAACACAAAGGGGCAGAAATAATAATAATAATAATAATTAATAATAATCTGTGTCCACCAGATCTTTCTCTCCCTGTTTTTACAAGTAGATTGTAAAATTCCACCTGTGGGACCTTTGTGTGTAGGTGGGTTTGTAAGGGCAGGGAAGTCCCCCAGGAATGTTTGCCCACATCTCCTCACAGAGCGCTGCAGGACTCACTGCTATGCAGCACAGATTGTCCCATGCTCCTGCTCACAGGCCAGAACCACCAGGAGATCCCTGCAGTCCCACCCCACCTTGGCAGAAGAGCTAAAGGAAGCTGAGGGAGAAAGGCTCACCACACACAAGCAGTCCTGTACCAGATTTGTTCCGGTAGCTCTTACTCCCCATTTTGAAGAGTAGGCAGACACAGGTGTACAAAGCAGTGTGAAATATGCCAGGGAGGAAAGATTTTACACTTGCTCTCTCTGCATCAGTGTGGGTGTGTGAGCAGCACAGAGGTGACCATCAGAGGCATCGCTCCCCAGTGTCTGTGAGGAGGGACCACACAGATCAGCTCTAAGGTACAGGGCTGTAACTCTCCCAGTGGCTGATTCATGTAAGGTGGTTTGGTTTCTCTTTCTGAAAGCCAAGCTCTGGAAGTGTATGATGTAGAATAACTTCTGGTTTCAGTTCTGGTTTCAGTTCTGGTTTCAGGGTCTGTTTTGTTTGGAAGGTTGCTCTACCTGCAGCGTGAATGAGAGGGAGGGGAAAAAAGCAGCCAGGTACTGGTAGTGTGAGACACAACTGGGAGCAGGATCTCCCTGTTGGGTGGTGCTTCTGAAGGAGACTAATGACCAGTCTGCCCCTTTCCCCCTGGTCTGCTTCTTCCCACTGTAAGTAAATCCCCACTTTTTCAGGAACCAGTCTGAGGACTGTTTTTTTCCAGCTTCCAGCTCCCAGAAGGGGGACATCATATGCAGAGTCTTGTCAGACCTCAAGGATGAACAGAGTAGATGTTGCAGGAGAGAATCTGCCTGCAAGTGGAAGACTGGGATTGCTTTTTTGAGAAGAACAAAGTCTAACAAAAAGGTTGAGCTGTGGTCCAGCTGGGAAAGCCAGACCCATAGCCACCACAACATCATGCAGAGTTCTACATACACACAGGCATGCAAAAATATACACACCCCCACCCCTTTTTTTTTTT